>CM074804.1:7180080-7246516 GCA_037447605.1 Zygnema circumcarinatum
AAAAAAAAAAAAAAAAAAAAAAAAATCCAAAACGAGGGGTGGGATAACCAAAATGGGCCGGGAAATTTTTCATAGGGGGGGTGGAATAACCAAAATAGGGGGGTGCAGTAGCATTCTCCTTTAGTATAAGGAATTCGGGAATTTCGTAAGCGATGGTCAAGGTCTGACTCCCCCTATTAGGTGTATTAACCTAGCCTGAGCTATTTTTCAATACAAAATCTGTTAATCGAAACGGATTTCGAACATGGGTCACGCTATTCTGATGTACGGTAAGTACGGATAGAATCTCTAAGTCGTACGGTATATGGACGGCACCAATAGGAGCTCGCGGCAGGGCCCGCCGGGCGGCCATGCGCCTCCGTACAGAGAGAAACAGTACGGCCGCAGGTCGGTCTCGAGAAACCACGAACTCCCGCCTAATATTATGTTAACACGGACCTCCTACTTTCCAATTTCACGTTTTTCGTCCAATCTCGGTCGAAACCATGGCGAAAATATTAGGGGGGGGTACTGTATCTGAAGTTGCCGTTGTTGAACTGCACGGTCAGTGGGCCACCCTGCTCTGGACATCCGGCCGTTACGGTGGGCGGAGCAGTCAAGAATGCCGGGCGCGTGCTTGCCCTACAACTCAGTTGTTTAAAGGCATATTGTTTAGAGACGCTTTTGTTTTGTTTAGAGACACATTATTTACACTTATTTAAAGACATCTTGTTTGAAGGTATTGTTTAGTGACACCTTTTTTAAAGACATTGTCTAAAGACACTGTTTAAAGAAACTTTCACTGTAACCAATAATGCAATGTGCCGGATAACCTTTCGAACGTTCGTAAAGTTTGCGAATACGGTGACGTGTAGCAAATTTTGCGTTTCGAACTATGATGTCCGAGACAAATTATGACTTGTACATTCCGCTAAGGAGACAAACTACACCTTTCTCACGGAGCAGGCGTGATACCAGACTCTATTTCCTTCTACATCGGTGAAGCCCGCTATTCATCAAAGCAAGTTAGCAAGATCAGACATCACATTCCTTAGAAAAAGCGAATAAGTCCATATGGGAACTGTCATATACGCCTCGTGACTTCCACTTCAGCAAGTGGGTTTATCTATAAAGCTCAGAAGCACCAACACACACACGCGAGACATTATCTTAAACATGGCGTAAGAATGTAAAATAGTCTTCCTCAAAAACAAAAAATTCCATTCCGCGACTAGGACAGGTCACTCCGATAAAGTAAAGCGAAGACAAGCAATATCCACTTCCTGCCCAACCCTACATTTCCACAAGGCCAAACTACAAAAACTTCCGCAAATGGCAACAGTGTCATTAACGGAAAATCATTAAAATCCGTGCAGAAACCCACAAAGCTGCTTATCAGATTGGCAGAATGCTATCTGGCCAAGTACTTGCTATTTCCAGATATGAAAGTGATTGAGTTTACGGCACCACTTCAACACAGGTGAGCAACATACTTACAACCTAAGACATACATTAACTGGTTCCTTCCACCTTCCACCTCACAGCAATGCGGCCCCCCGACAGCAAGTCACTAACTAAGAAGGTTGATGCCACCTTCTTTTTGTGGTGACGATATTGAATCCCATCTTCAAAAATATCTACAAGGGATTACAGCTCACCACACAAGATTTCACTGATTTTTCTTGGCTTCCGGAATCTTCTTCATGACCTGCTTTATCTTATCCTCTGCTACAATCCACAACTTGTGCAGTTCATCCAAGCCACGCTTCAAATGCTCGTCAACCTGGTCCTCATATTTGTCATAGAACATAGGTACAGTGAACAGGACAAAAACACCTGCAAGGTACAAATGAACAAGTCACTCAAATTCACGATCAATAGCAGTTACAAAGTTTAAGTGACTGAGACAAAAGCTTCTGCACAGGAGCCTATACATGCGAGGGAAAATCCTGAGACTCAGTTAAGCTGCCGCAATGAAAATGTTGAAAAAAAAAACTCTTATGACATCCACAATATAATAACGGTCAAGATTACAGGAAAAAAGCACAAATTAAAACGTCAGAAGAAGACATTGGTAAACCGCTGGAAGGACGTTCAGTGCAAAAGATAAACCTCCCATAATAATCTTGAACTCACCAAAGAAGATCAACGTCAACGAATTAGCCAAGCCACCGATGACTGCCAAGGCATAGAGCCCAGCGACGACCTGCAACGAGGAGAATGCATTAGACAGGACAACAAGAATATAATTCACGCTACCAGGACGAGTCGCCTTCCAACCCTTCAATTAAAACGTATATATCTAGAAATCACTGCACCAGCCAAACAATCGGCAAAACTAATACACAATAAACTGAAGTACTTGTTTCGTTCATATCGCTAACCTTCGCGAAGAGCTTATAGTCTTTGCCAAGCGCAACGCTATGGGCGACAGCAAGAGCTCTGTTGACCTCCATGCGCACGGTATGCGCAAAACGCTGGACTGTTTCCTCACTGAGAGAAAGCTCTGGAAGCGGAGGTGGAGGTCTGCAATACAAGACAAGCAATCCGTCATTCATGAGATAGTACATGCAACGGTATGCACGGAATCTCATGTCAGAGCCTGTGATCCAGCTATCCAGCTATCCAGCGATGTTCAGGGGCCGATTCACAATCTAAAATCAAACATAATTTGAGTTCATGAACATTTCGCATCGCATAATACTGGCCTACCCTACATCAGTAAGAAATAAAGAGTACTTGCGAAGTTACATATCAGAGGACCAAACAAAATGGCAACTGCAGAAGTCCTTGAAAAGATGTCAACGAGCAGACAGCACATCAAAGGTTTGAGGAATATCTTACCTGTTGAGAAAATGGGCTGCTTGTGCCCAGATGAACACAATAAAGACAAGGATAATGGCTGAGTTAGCAAGAAGAGTCAGAACCGTGTAGTTCGAACGCTCGAACAGGTAGTAGATCCCAGCCGCGGTCGAAAGGATACCAGCGCTCATTTGCCACTTTTTCCACAGCAGCACATCAGCCGCTGCAAAACAAGAAAGATGGAGTCATATAACTACAGGAAAATGAGGGTCTATCGTCCAGGACTTAAAAAAAGGAACCTATCGAAATCAACCTCAAAAGCAGAACGGCGGATAGAGGTCCACTTCTTTGTCCACTCTTCCCCATTTCCAGGTACTGTGCAGTCAAAATGCACAAAGAAAAACGCACAGTTCACGGACATGAAATTCAACAAACTCATATGCCAAGCCACACCGTAACCTGTCCAAATCGTCGAGAAAGCCTAGGCCATACACTGCATAGGCTGCCTATCGACCTCTTCCACCACTCACCATGTCCACCACCTAGCATAGAATGCACGTTGCGAGTCCTCCCAAACAGCCTCTGCTTCGATGCAGCCACAGACCCGCCTGTCGGAGGCTCCGGCAGCACTGAATCCACACCATTGCTTGAATCCGCCATCGCTATCACTTCCTCTCCCTAACGAACACTCCGACCTCTTCTGCAAACTACCCCACACACTCCTTCCAAACCACCTCTCCTTCCAAGCAACCCTCCCCTCCTCCTTCCACGAAAAGCTCTTTCTTTCCAAGCGCGCCCTGAAAGCAAGCTTTCTGCAAGTCCCCTCTTTCTCCTAGTCCTGCCTTTGACGCAAGAAAGCCAGCCAGCAAGCAAACCAGAGGAAGCTCCGTTCAAAATCCTTTCGTGTCCTTGGGCCCTTTCAACCTGCCCGCGCCCCCTCCTGGCCGACCGCCCCGCCCCGATCGACGGCCGCCAGACCCGTCCACGTGGATCGGACGGCTCTCCGCAAAGCGCCCCCGCCCGAGGCCTCTGGAAGGGCCAAGCCCGGGCAGAAAAAACGATTTGCGAGGCCTCTGGAAGGCCCAGGCCGGGCAGAAAAAAAGATTTGCGCGCGCGGAGCCGTTGGCACGTGGCGGGCGGGCGCGGCCGCAGGGTCTCTGTGGCGGCCCGGGGACCAGCGCAGGCCCGCGCTCCGCCACGTGCGGGCGGGTGCCCCAGAGCCGTTCACACGGCGAGGGCGGGTCGTCGTTGTCAGTGGGGACTCCCGAGGATGTGGGATGGGGTCTGCGAATGCGAGGGAGGCGACGACAGGATATTTTGTTTTATGGGAGGGATCGCGCGTTACGCTACGTAACGTCATGTGGCGTCACGTCATGGGGCTCGTGTGGAACGACATGGATCATGGGCGACATGGATGGATGGAGGGCTAGGGCTAGTGCTAGGGCTAGGGCCCGAGTTGGGGGGCTGAGGTAGAGAGGAGGGCCAACGATCGCTGGGTACAGTCGTGGTCGCGGAAAAGGGCGCGATCAAGTGCTCCTTTGTTTTAGAGTCTAAACTAGTCTATTTCTGTAAATGTATATAATATATAATTTCGTCTTTTTGTAAAGTGAGATCAATGCCAATTCTGCCAATGTGTCCATTCGCAAATGGAGTGGTTCATGCCAAGCTGACATCATCACATGAGTCATCCAACATTGCATGCGAACAGCAACATCCAATGCATGCCATGGGCATGCCTGAGGGCATCCTCTAGCGGCCCATGAGATCTTCGAGATCTTGCTGCGCATCGTCCACCAGCTCCGAGAGCTGCTTTCTGCCCCCCCCTCTGCCTGCCCCGTCCTCATAGTAATGCGCCGCTGTTCGGGCCCTCAACTCCTCCAACCCTTCTCCTTCTTTCGCTCTCTCCAGAACCTGTCGGCCACATTCACACCATTCATTATTCCGTCAGAAAACAGGCAGCAGCAGTGGCAGTAACAGCCCTGTTTGTCTGTATGTCCCTCTACAACCGGCAATTGGAGTGCAATGAAAGGGGGTGTACAGTGAAATGGGGCTCAAGAATGCAGGTGAGTCGCAGCAGATAAAGTATGCAGGCCTAGAGAAGAGGAGGCCTGACCAGATGTCGCCCGTACAGATGAGTGCTCTGCAGGGCGTTGAAAGCATTCTGCGCCTCTTGCCGGGTCACAAACTCGATGAATGCAAATCCGCGATGGCTGCCATCAAACTTTTTGGGCAGTCGCATGCTCTTAATCTGCACGTTTGTGAGCTAATGCGTTAAATCAGCAGAACTCAACATCAGACCTGAGATTCCATCTAGGAGCTACAGACTACAGGAGGTTCAAGCAAAGCATGCTCCGTCACATATTCCCATGCAGTTGCTTGACCATCATCATCAACACTGAATTTGGGAACATCTTGATGAACTTCACTGACATATTGGAAGGGTTCGTACCTGTCCAAACGGATCAAAAAGCTGTCGAATGTCCTTCTTTGTGGCCTCAAAAGCCTGTATCCCCACAGGTCAAAGGTCAAAGCTCCACTACCTAAAGACCAACTGGGGGTATCTCTTACTATAGACTCGAGGATCAGAGGAGAAGAAAGTCTCATAGCAACCAAATACAGATTTCCCTCCGAGCACTGTCTTCATCTTCTCAAGCAAGAACACACACAGTTGTGACCTAATCATATAGCCAAAGGGTTAGAAACCATACCACGTTCCGGACAATTATCTTCGTGGAACTTCCTTCTGTCTTCTTCGCCGCCTTTTTGCCTTCTTCTGCATGTGGCGCTGCTGCTTGGCGGCCATGGCTGAGCTGGCAGACCAACGCATGGCCATCAAGAACGGTGCCCTAACCACAACGAACCCCACCACCTCCCATTGGTCACTTCTAAAATGAAAACAAAATGCCCACAATGGTTTTTACCTCGTTTACCTCCCTCCCTTTCTAGACGTTAAGAAGACTTCAGGTGAGTCAGGATGTTCGGTCGATTAGGCAATCATGAGAAGCTGTTTTCGAACAATGAGTGCTGATGCTATACACATTGTGGCAACAGTTTAAACAAGGCTTCCTAGCAAAGGACATTGCCTTCAAAAGTGATTATTCTTGAGTGATGCGTTAGGGAACAGTAGAAGGTTGTGGTTCACGTTTGAAAGGAGGAGTGATACTTTGATGGCGCATCAAAAGTAATCAATGGCAAGGTTTTGTTCGCCGTGCTTTATCGGAAAATTCCATGCAAGCCTTCCGCTTAAGCAATGTTTGCCGGTCAAAGGAGTGACATGATGAATACTAAAAACACACCTGCAGCTGTTTCCGTGCTGCTTTAGCTGATTCTATGCTGCTGAATTCCGCAAACCCGAAGCCCATAGAAAGCTCCTTCCCGTTTGCCGCCTTCTTCTTCTTTATCTGCCTCCAATAAAACAGCTCACCACCCTCTCCCTCTTGCATTCAGCCAGGTCAACAAAACCAGGAATTGCTTACCTCACTTTTAGATGTTTGTTTCCACATGCGCAAAGAACACAGGGCTCGTGCTCTAACTCACCACGACACTCCGCAGCGTACCGCTTTCCACCACCTTTTCTATGTGTGCTCGCAATTCCTTCTCAGTTGTACGGAAGTTCAAGTTTTTCACAAAGAGTGATCGCGCCTGCACACACCCCTTCCCACACGTATTCTCATCTCTCCACAAACTTTGCCTCATGGACCCTCCCCAACATTCCTGAGCTGACTTCTCCCTCCAAAGCATTGCCCCAATGAGAGCTCAACAAACCCACCTCCGCTGCCTCCCCCTCGTCCTCCCCTGCAAGCCCCTCCATAGCCTCCATTCGCCGCACTTGCCCTTCGTCTACCACAACAGCTCCCTTGCCTTCGTTTCGGATCGGTTTCGAGTGCCCTTCCACAAATATGCCCTTTGGGGCCCATTCCAAGTAGAGCGGCACATGTCTGCCACGCCAACATTCACGGAGAAAGAACGGTGAATGGAGACTGAAGCCATGACAGAGGAGTGATAAACAAAAGGTGGGAGGGAAGTGTGTCTCTTCTAAGACTCTGTCACTCTCTCTCTCCCTCAGACTCCGGGGCTTTCAACTAAACATTGGCAGCCGGCAGACTGTCATATCCTGGAAAGCACGGCCAACGCGTTAGACTTACTGAAATCGTTTGTATGCGAGTCCCTTGAAACCACGCCTCGCATCTGCAGCCTCCATATATTCCACCTGCCAGCAATTCAAGGCATTTTTAGTCGAGTGTAGGCACACCATACTACAGAAAATTTCCCCATACCAAACAGAGAAACGCTGAAGGCGTCTATCGTCGTCCCCATCTCTCTCCCATTTTCTCTCTCTCACTCACGCAACACTCTCCCCGCCACTCCCACCTTAGTGATATAGATCTCAATGAGGACTCCTCTCCCTCTCCCCGCTTTTCCTCTTTCCTTTTGCAAATTCTCACACTCCCCCCCCCCCCTTCTATACAAGTCAACCCCCAAACAACCAAAGATACCACTTTTCACCCTCGAGCTGCTTCAGCAGGGTACTGCCAAACTCACAAGAGCAAGAGTCTTGGTGGAGGGAAGGATCACTCTTCCCAGCCCTCCGAACTTCCCAAACATGCCAATGAGGTCAGCCTCCCCAGCGGAGAATGGCAGATTCTTAACAAGGATCACCCGATCACTCCGTTCCTTGTTACTGCGACTGCTGCCATGTGCAGCGAAGCTCTCCAACTCCTCCACATTGACCCCTTCCGTCTGCAGAATTCGCTTTGTCTCTGCTACAATATGGGTCTCTCCAAGTGCAAGCCTCACAGCCAAATCGTTTGCTTCGGGGTTGAGAAGCTCTCTCTTCTCAATGCCATACTTTTGTGCCACATTTTCTGCCACCTGACTCACCCAATAACAACAAACAATCCTGCCCTTCAGTGATGCGACAACGACCACCTTTCTTTCCCTCCATTAGTCCCATCCACTATTGGCTTTTATAAACCAAGTTTATGTACCCTCTTGCAGGATTGCTCGCACACACACCGTATCGGGACGCATGAATAGACTGCTCCAAGCTTGGGTCCCTCCGGACAGCTCATTGGCTTTCCGCTGCTCTTCCCTTTCCTGTTTGTATTGGCTCATTCCCGGTCCCTTCAGCTTGTCCTTCCCTCTGTCCATCGTCCCACGAGAATTCAGTCTACAAAAGCCCTAAACGAACGTGAGGGCGAGCCGATAGGTGGCTAGAACAAACAATCAGCAGAATCTAACACAGGTCTCTGCTGCAAGGATGGGATATATTCGAACCTTCTGGATGCCTTAAAGCTGCTTGGAAAGCCGGTCATACCTGTCTTCCGGAGGGGGAGGAGGACGATGTGCGGGAAGAATGTGGAGCAGGCGGCCTTGGAAAATGGACAGGTCAAGCTCTCTCATAGCCCTGAAGGAGGGTTTCACAAGGGCAGGCCCGGTATTACCCGTTTTTTAGAGTTAGAAGGGCAATAGGGGGAAGCCTGGGCAGTTGCTGAGCAAAGCTGAGCTCAAATCAAAGAAAGAGCTTTGAGGGTAAAAGGTTGTTGGATCATGTAAATCATAAGCTGTTGCAGATGGAGAACATCTAAGCACTTGTCAACCTCTCGTGGAAGGAGTTGTCTGCTGCATCATATAGCGAGCGCAAATTGAATCTTTCGACCTGAACTGGCAAAGCCAACAAAGAGAAATGAGCTTGCAAAGGCTGGGATTAACTTACTTGACGGCATTCTCTGGTAGCATAAACAGCACATAAGCAAAGCCCTTGGACCTCCGAGTCTCTTTGTCAACAACCAAGTGAACTTCGGAAAGCTCTCCGTATCTTGCGAAAAGCTCCCGCAAATCATCCTCACTGCAGTCAGAAACCCCCCAAGTTCCCATGATGGGCTATGGATTCAGTCTTTACGAATCCCATTTCCAAGTTAGCGTCTATCCAAACTGAAACCTGCACTTCCGTTTGAAAAGCTGTATGTCAAAGAGAGGTTACTTCAACCTCATGAAACTCTATGTAACACCACATTCACTACTATGAAGACCAAGTCACTCACTCAAGAACTCATCCTCCGCAATGACACTAACTTTAGTTATCAAGATCGTGAGCTCTTTATTTTACAAAGCTGTTGCCATCGTCACTTGCTAACCTTCTGAAAGCCATTCGCGAACTTATTTGTTGTCGGGGGTCATGCCAATCATCAACTCGAACTTTAAAAATACCTACATCCACTTGTCCTTACTATCATATACATTCTACATCGAAGTGCTGAGCCTTGTCCTCACCTTGCAGTGTAGCAAAGATTTCGCACAAAGAGCCTGCCAGTCTCCGCAACTCCTTCCTGTGCCTCTGCATCAACCTCTCTCGGGCCCGCTTCCTCTTCATCACCGTATTGCGTGTCTTCCCTCTCGTCTTCATCGCGTTCTTCCTCGTCAACCACACCCTCTTCTGTTTTCTCTGCTAACTCTTCACTTTCTTCATCCTCTGAGTGCTTTACATCCTCCACTTCTCCGCCCTCCTCGTCCTCTTCCTCCCCTTCCGCACCTTCCTCCTCGTCTTCGTGTTCCTCTTCCCAGTTATGCTTCACCCTTTTCTTCAGGTAATCCATGTCTGACACAGCTTCATCGTGCACCACACCCTCCTCCTCGTCATTTTTCTCGTCAGATAAAACATCGTCGTTTATGCTCCGCTTATTGCTTGCCAACTGCACCACCCCTTCCTCATCCTCATCTTCCTGCAGCTCGTTGTCATAGAGCTCCTCGCTTTCATCGTCGCTTTGGTCGAAACTGTCTTCATCACTCTCGGCCTGTTTGAACTTTTTTCCGTTTTCATGGGGGTTTACCTCCACTTTTTTCTTTTGCTTCCTTGGTTTACCATCCTCTTCAGGCATGTCGCCTTTCCGTTTTTTACCTGATTTCTCGGCTTGGACTCTTCCTGGACCAGCAACAGGTGCTTCTCCCGTGTCATTTGCCCACACTTTCCTTTTACTTGACGGAAGCATAACCTCCAAAAACTCCTCCAACAAAGGGTCATCTTCATTCGCAAGATCATCCCTGCCTTCGCCGGTTTTCTTAGTCCTCTTCTGTTTTTCTTTTGTATCGCTTTCCTTTCCCTTCTTCACTCCTTTCTTTGCAATAACCTCCTCGTTCTGCGTTTCATTGGCTATCACCTTCTGATGTGCCGAGCTGCCCTCAGAGTACCTGCTCCATGGACGACTTAGATGCGAATCTCCAATAGCCCAGGCAAGCTGCATGTAGGGCAGGCAAAGCCAAAGGTACTTGTCATTCCACCGTAACGTGATGCGATGGAAAGTTTCTCAAGAAGCTCTTCCAGAATTCAGTGTTTGGAGAACTTACTAGTGAAGAGTTGAGTTGGATGTCAGCAAAACACGCTTACGGCACTATTCTATATTGGGTGTTGCCGTCGCAACCCATAGGAACACAGAGTAATGGTCCAACAAATGCAACGACAACGTTAATATCTCATTGCCTTTCGTACGAGCATAAGAAATGAGAGATGAGTTTGTCGTTTTCTTTATTTACAGGCTTCCCGTTCAAAAACAAGATAAATGGAGTAGCCTTCACTATCAACTGTAACATCATAAACAGAACAGTTAAATTGAACCCATAGGGGCTAACATTCAATTTTTGGCATACTGAACACGAAACATATGGCACGCGGTCCATACTATGAAAGATTACGCTCTCAAAAGGTCCATATGTTTTAACATATGAAGAGAATGGCGTAGACGTGTCAAAGGCAGTAAGCTAAGCTAGGGGGCTAGGGCTATGGGGATTTCGTTTAGTATAGACACCCATTCTTACCTACATGAGAACGAGTTTTGGGGTACTCTGAAGAAGGAATTATCCATGATTGCATGGACTAATGCCTTAGTCTAATGCCATCGAATGAATTGCCATTTAATGCCTTGTTGAAAAGCAAGTGCAGGGACTTGGCAACACAAAAGCTAGCCCCATCCTGGTTGGCTTTGTTCATTTACCTCACAGGTCAAGCGAGAGGTGTCTAAGAAGGATCGGTCAAAGTAATCCACAGCCGCTTGTGCCTCCTCATCAGTTCGAAAACCCACGAAGCCGAATTGCCGCGAAGAACCATCGCTGTTCAACCATAGAACTGTACAGTAAGCCTAAAAAATTGAACAAACTATACATCCAAAGCAAGAACTCTTCAAGAAAATGGTGATGCAGAATCTGCCAATGCGGGTAGGCTGCAATATCCAAATGCTTGACACAATTGAAAGAGAACAGTGCCATAAGCCTCCTTATAACTCATCCGCCCTCTAAAGTGAAACTTTTTCGATAGTTAACTTTAAACTTTTAATTCTCAGGCCTTGAGGCATGCGCGAGTGCATGCTCGGCTAAACTTTAATAAGGAAGCTCCTATTTCTACTTTTTTCTAATATGCCAGGATGAACTCTTCAAAGCTGCTGTTAGGGCAAAGTTAGAGTTAGACGATACCTGGTTCGGATAATCTTGGCATCAGTCACTTCTCCTTTGGCAGAAAAATGCTCCCTAAGACGTTCGTCTGTCAAATACCAGGGCAAGTTTTTCACGCAGATGCGCGACCTGAATAAACAGCAGTAAGGACATCAATTCGGATGGCCACAATGCAAGCGAGCTGGAGGCCTGTTTGGACAGCAAGAGAGGTTCAAATATCAGTCTCGAAACAGGAGCTCAGCCGAAAGAGAAGCCCTTTCCATGCGCGGGCCCATGGCACGAAAGCTCACATTGTGCTGCTATGTCCACGAAAGCTAACGCTATCCTCTTTATATCGTTCTGTCCTTAACTCCACTTGAGCTCCAGTGAAACCGTAATTCACTGAGCGGCTGCACTCTGCTGCTTTGTGCTGCAGCTATGCGTGCAGTTCAGGCGGGGAGAGCTTCAGAGTAGAAGAGTAAGGGCTCGTCGCTATCTCGGTGTTATTCTAAATAGGTTCCCTTGAAAGCAGTCTCTCCACTTTCCAAAGCGCCAGCGGTACTACAAAGCAACCCGCAGCCTCCTCGACAGCTACTTCGTAAAATAACAGACATCAAAGGCGGCTGGAAAGCACGCCGCCTTTTCGTAAGTGGGGCTCGCGACACCTTGCAAGTTTGCAGGAACTGTGGTCTGCGGGGCTCCTCCTGCGGTCCTTAGTGAGGGGAACGAGGGGAGAGAAGGCGCAGAAAGAGAGGGCTGGAAGACCATGCCGGTGCCCTTCGGAATCACAGCTCATGCTGGAGTTCAGCATGCTCCGTCCATTTTTGTGCCACAGGGAGCACGGCGAGGGGAGAGTTTGCAAGAGTTTAGCAGCAATGCACGGCTGCAAGCAAGACTCAGTCATTATAGCAGCTTAAGGACAGCAGTGCATCAACCCTCTCTTCCAATTGTTGCTCCTCTAGGAAAATTAGTCTATTCTAGTCAGATATTTGCAGTTCCTTCACAATTAGTTCATCTGGGCACAGTCAGCAGGTATGCATCTTATCAACGCCGAGTAGTCCAGCTGGCTCTAGCTTCTACAGTGACTTCGGAAGTTGTATCTGCCGCAGCTGTTGAAGTCACACCAGGAGGCTCTATGGGAGTAACTGTGCTGGTAAGCCATATAACATCCTTCGCACGGAATTCTTCATCTTTTCTTCCGCATCGATAACCTGAAGTTGGTTGACAAATTTTTGGCGGTATAGGGAAAAGCATGCCTTGCTTGTGTCCTTTACATAGGCATGAACTTGTTGTCGTGGCTACTGAAAAGTTGTTGTGTTCAAGAAATTGTCTTTGATTCGATAGCTCAAACTGTTTCATTCGAACGACATTCTTTTAGAGTTTTACGGGTATTTCAGGCCTCACATTGTGTGCTTAATTCTTAGTAAGCGATCATCTGTGAACACTGCAATGCAGTTCTCAATTCTGAGTTGAATTCTGCCCTACAGATCAATGGAGCGTCTGGGAAAATGGGTCAAGCAGTTGCAGAAGCAGCGTTAAAAGCTGGCCTTCAATTGGCGCCCTTTGCTTTGGCAGGGCCCAATGTGCCTAATCACAAGCTGGATGTCAGGGGCGTCACAATGGACGTTCATGGTACAGAACATAGGGACAAGATATTGGATCTGGCCCTTGCCCAACATCCGGACCTTATTATTGTGGACTACACCCTACCATCCGCTGTGAACAGTAAGTGCATTCATCAAGCGAATCACAAGAGGTCATATCTGCAAATACCATGTCAGGTTTCTCACTAATCCAGCCGAAAAGCATTTACAAGCGATTTGATTCGAATGCTGTGTCTATCAGCATGTTCTGAAACTTGACGAGGCTCCTCAGTCCAGTCGAGGAGGTCCTGTGAACCTCTGCTTCGTGTTCGTAGTGTTGAGTTTGAGGCTGAGTGCGAAACCCTTTGATTTCCTGCTCTTTTTCTGGCGAATGTTGGCATGTTTTTGCAGGCAACGCTGAATGGTACTGTCAACGAAGTGTTCCATTTGTCATGGGCACATCTGGTGGTGACCGGAAGAAACTGCTGGAGACAGTTGAGGCGGCAGGGACCTATGCTGTCATTGCTCCGCAAATGGGCAAGCAGGTGAGTCTCTACTTTTATCAGCGATATGGTTATTTAATCCTTCACGACTGGAACCTTTAATTGAAAGAAATCAAAGGAAGTTGCAAGCGTTAGAAGGCAATCTGGTCGCTTTGTTGCAGGACCGACGTGCATTTGATAGACTGTAGAATAAAATGGCTTACGGTCATCCACTTGCTATTTCTTACTCTTTGAGCTGCCGAACTTATCAATTCGGACAAAAATTGTCAATCGTCCATCTACATGGTGGCGCATACTTGATGAACTTGTTCATGGAACAAAGAACGAGTGATTGCATGACTGCTGTGATGCTTCCTGGAAAACGTCAGACTTGGCATTCAGAATAGAATAGAACTACTAGAGACTAGAGCGAGTGCCGACAGGATCTTCCATAGGCATCTAAGGTCCTGATTTGTGGCAGGGCAGGGCTGCAGGTGGTCGCCTTCATAGCTGCAATGGAGGCTTTAGCTGAAGCCTGCCCGGGGGGCTTTTCAGGGTATACTCTTCAGGTGAGCAGTACTGCTTAGTCTGCTCAATGGCTCCTTTCGACTTCTTTCCTCTCTTCCCTTGTCATGGTTCCAAGATGTATAACATGAGCGGTGTGCAGGTGACGGAGTCGCACCAAAGCACCAAAGTGGACACTTCGGGGACAGCAAAAGAAATCGTAGCTGTCTTTCAAAAATTGGGCATTGCCTTCAGCGTGGATGAGGTGAGTCAGGGATGGAATCCAACTGCCTTCTTTCCTTTTGCTTTCCTCCATTTTCCCCTCCTTTCATTTCGGGCTGACTTTCTCTCTCGTTCTCTCCGCCGAGCTCTGTTGGCACGCCAACTCACTGCACCTCCCTGTGTTATGGTAGCATTGTTCTTGATTCTCCGGTTCTAGGGTGGAAAAAGTTAAGCATTTCGTAGACGAAATCTATCTGGGTAAGTCCAGACTCACCGCAGCATGAAGGGGCAAGGGCTTGTATCCTGAAACGGACATTTGACTGAGATTGCTTTTCACTGATTTGTGTTGGGACTCGCTCAGATTGAGATGGTCCGCGAGCCAGCAGATCAAGTTGCACGAATGAAGGTCCCAGAGGAACATTTGAAGGGCCATGCTTTCCACACATACCGTGTGACATCAGCCGATGGAACGTGCGTATATCTCATTGCTTTACTTGAATGAACGGTTTCGGTAGACTTGTGGTTGTGGAGCAAAGGTTTAGCCCGTCTGATAAGGGAGGCTGTAAGATGACTGGGCTGTTAATCAGCTCGCTTTGATGAAATATAGAGATGGAGGTCTGTTTTGAGTCTGCCGAACCATTCCAGCACTCTTGCAACTAACTGCCGATGCCAACTGGTGTGAACTGGAGGATATCCAAACTCACGATTCTTTCCTTAATAATACGCAGTGTGGCATTCGAGTTCCAACACAACGTGTGTGGGCGGACAATATATGCGGAGGGTACAGTGGATGCTGTTCTCTTTCTTGCAAGAAAGGTGAGCATAGCAGATGCTCAAGCTGCATAGCGACCCTTGCTCGAGCTTTCACATAGCCCCCGCTTTCTGAAGCCTTAGCTCTCATATCAGTGAATTTGGAAGGGCTTCTTGCACAATTTTATTCTAGTGTTCTGTTTTGGAATTGTGATGACGTGGTTTGAGGCTGCTCTGCGTGCAGATCAAGGAGAAGGCAGAAAAGCGATTGTACAACATGGTTGATGTTCTCCGGGGAGGGGCCATGCGGTAGTGCACAGTGTTACGTCTACAAAGCCTGTGCTGAAAAGTGCTTCACAAATAAGTCCATCTCCGTCCCAGACATTCTCGAACCTGTATGGGTGCCATCTGCTTGTGATGACGAGGTTTGCTTGTTCGGAGTGGGCCTGTGGCTATGTAGATGGGTGAAATGCATCTGGAAATGCTTTAATCAGTAGCTATTCTCGATACATAGCCCGCACGGCTGCTCTAGTGATATCCCCCCTCAAGCAGTCCTTCTTTATGTATCAACTGATTGGAAGGTTCCCTGAAAAAGGGATCATGCCTGTTACTCTCAAATCTAATCAGACGTCTTCCAACTGGGCAAGCGGCTCACTTTCAGTGTATATGATATCCCTTGCGATTGAAATGCACCTCTGAGAAACATGTCGGCTTTCTTTCGGCTAAGGGCCCCTAATCGCCTTCAAACATCCCAAGTTCTATTGCTAGTCTGCCCCAAGCACACATCCTTTCTCAACTTCCCCTGTGAGCCACCACGCTCTATGGACCAGAGCACCGGCCCTTGTACCCTGACTGGTCTCTTTTTATCACGATGGGATCCCCCGTCCTCGAACCGCCCCTCACCACCAAAGGTCCATTCGCGGTTGGCTACAATCGAACATCGAGGCGACAAGCACCTTCAATCTCAGAAACACCAATCACTAGGGAGATCTATATGCTTCCCAAATGCATCCCCTCTCAAAAACTAAAGCAGGTCCTCGCCAAGTGAAGTGCAACACTGAACCATCATTCAAGCCATGGAGCCCACCCTCCCTTGGCCTGCCTTCCTGTCCCAACAACGCCCCTAGCCCTAGCCTTAGTTCCAGTCCTAGCCGACATCCCATCCCATCCCATCCCATCCCATCCCATCCCATGTTGCACAAGTGTCCCCCCCAAGCCGCCCTAGCGTGGCCCCGCGGCCCCTAGGGCCCTACGGCCGCCAACAACCGACAAACGCCTCATGGCGCGCCCCCAGAAAGGTCCCGCCCCTGTAGGTTCCCCCGAACTCGGGCAGCTAAAACAAGATGACGTGGCGTCATCCCATTGGCGACATCATTTTGGGCAGGATCGAAAATGTTCTTAGGTCGTGCTTTTGCGCCTGCCCGGCCACGTCAGCGGCCGCGTCCGCCCCGCAGGGCCCGCCCCGCCTTGGGAGTCCGCCGCGTGGCCGCCCCCCCGTCCCCGCCCTCCGCACGTGCGAGCGGCGCCACGTGGCACGCGTCCCCGCCTGCCAGCTGGCGCCTTCTGGAAACGCCTCACCGAGAGTGGGGAGCCGGCATATTGCGCGCTGAGGCCGCCCTGCTCGGCCGCCATGACGGGGGCAAACCCGGCTTAGGTCAGTTAGGGCTGACGTCAGCCCTGCGGTGGGAGGAAGTTCGGGCGAGAAGAGGAGGAGAAGCGGAGGAGGAGGAGGGGTAGACGGCGCAATCTGCAAACATATGCGGTTAGGGGGGGAAGGGGCTGCTGGATGGGATACGCTTGACAGCGCAGGGCAGCATACAGTATGTGGAATAACAGAGAGAGGAGCCCGGTAGTCACATCACACCACTCACACATATCAAGCATAGCTTCTGATGGCGCGCTATACGGGGGGAAAGCAGCAGCTAACCTGAGGGGAGTGAAGCTTGCTGCACCGACTGCGGAAGCCATGACTGCAACTGCAGCGCCCTCGCAGAGCGTGCCATGGCAGGCGCCCGGAGACAGGGGTGCAGGGGGCGCGGCGGCTCCGAAGCGGCAGAACCTGCAGGAGCTGAGGGGAGAGCTTTTTGCAATGTTGAAACCTGCGCAACAGGTGGAGTATTGCAGCCTTGTGTCTGCCTTTCTTAACCTAAAACTGAGCAAGGGGGAGCTTGATAAGCTTCTGCCAGCCACTATTGGCCCGGCAAATGTTGGTCTTCATAATCGACTCATCCGAGCTGTGTTCTCCAAAGCGTGCTCTGCGGAGCCTCACCGTGGAACTTCTACGCTTCCTGCCATGCCGAGGGTGGTTAAGGTTCAAAAGAAGAGAACAGCAAGTGTAGCACAGTTGGCAAATGAGGGCATAGGAGGTGGAAGCCTTCCTGGCGAGGGTTTGGCAGGAAGGGGCGCTTCGCCTCGCATGAACGGAGATGCGATGGCATGCCCTGCGCGAAAGCCTAGGTCACCAGGCCTTAGAGAACGCTACAATTCGGATGCAGCAAGGCCTAGGTTTTCAAGTGTGGAGGAAGGCAGGAACGGAGCTGACGTCCTTCAGAATGGTGCAGCTGCTGATGGTGACATAATGCACAACGTCAACAGGCAGGATAGAAGGTCCTTTGACGACGGGCTTCCTCGGCCCTTGTCGAAACGACTGCGATTAGACAGAGATTTGCAGAATGAGCATATGAGACCACCATATTTGGCTTATTCGGATAAGGTCGCTTCTGGAACGGTTGCATTTGCACACCGAGGAGGGCCCCAGGGTGCAGGCGCAGAACTCAGAGATCACGCTTCGAGGTTGGAACACGACTTTCCGAGGGATGAACTAGAGAAGCATAGGATGGACGAAGTTGAAGATATGGAAGAGGATGAGGATGACGAGGAGATTGGTGCAGCTTGGCTGAAGGAGCCAATTCGGCCTCCTTTAGGGATTCCTTTCTGCAAAGCAAGCCCAGGGGCCGCTTCCGTTCTTCTGCAGGAGCACACCCCACAGACTTCTTTGAAATATACTCTTCTCGGAGAGCCCTTGGAAGCAGACGCGGGTTCTCTGGAGCTGCCTGATAACATCACTCTGCAACGGCGCATGCAGCGTCTGGTACATTTGGAAGGCGGGTTGCAGGCAATTAGCTCAGATGCTGTGCAGGCGGTTGGAGTTGGCTTGGAGACCTTTGTGAAGTCAATAGCTGCAGCATGCATACGATTAGTGAAGGCAAAGAGACATAGAGAGCAAACATGGCAGGAGGAGAATGGTGGTGGGGCTGCCGTTGGAGCAGATGCCAGGCGGTCTCATATTCCCAATAAAGCAGGCAGCAGTCCGTCGATGGCCAATGGGCTTTGGCCACATAAAGCAGAAAATCTAGCCTCTTCCCGAGCAGGTTGCGGGAGTGGACAAGGGGGCACTGAAGGGAAAATTGCTCCTATTTCTGTGCAAGATCTGATGGTTGCAGTTGAACTCAACCCGAGGTTGTTAGGGGACGACATAGCTATCGGCTTAGAAAGGATTGCTTCATATCTTTAGTTCCTCTTGGCTGTCCTGACATAAGACAGGGTAGTTCGAAGCCCGCTGATTGGCTCACACCCTAATTGCTGAAAGTACATCGTGTGTAGGATGAGGTACGGTTTATTGGTAGCCAGCAGTGATGTAAGGTGCTGCTGCCAAGTTAGGGATCGGTTAACGAATCTGGCTATCAGCGAGTTTGTTGTGCGGACCCTACCTGCCATTTGGAGGCCGCAAGGCCAACGCGGAGGTAGCTCGGAAGCACATTTTACGCCTTAACCCATGTATCCTATGTTCATTCAACGGTTGTTTTTTACATTTGTTCAATCATAAATATGGCTGAAAGAAGTTCGGCTCCTTATTGCAACGAGTATTTTTTTATATAACTCTTTCCTCTTTCCATGGGAGTTGCTGGGGGTCTACTCTGAGTTTAAGCTTCGATTCGCAAATGTCAACCATTGTCAGTTAAGGCAGGACATAAGAATCCTTGTACTTCCAAATCCCAGTTCACATTTATTGTTTCCTTGTTGTCCTCTCATTGTTCCCCTTATTGCAATTCAGGCATTGTACATCAGCTGCGTGGCGACGATGCAGCTTCTGCAGATGAGCTTTAGGCATTTTGCAGTAGCAGCCCCTAGGGCTGCTTCGTTTTTTTTCTTTTCTGAACAATTGTAGCCCGTGATTTTACAAAGAACGAGGATAAAAGGGTCCAAGTGATCTGCTTTCAGATGTCTGGTTTAGATTTCCTTCAGCATGGATTACAATCCAACTGGCGACTGGCGGAGTTTATGTCAGCTCCCCGCCTTTCCGAGAATGAAGGCAATAGGACGTTTGGAGTGGTTACTTTCAAGTTACTATACGGATTTCCATGGCCTCATACAAGATTTTCAGCAGATGCATTGTAATAGACACTTTACGAAGGCTTACTGCTTGATGAAGACCGAGAAGCCGAGTCTAGGACGCTTCATCGCTCATGACATTGAACAAAACGTGGTTGTCAACTGTCATATATCTTAAAGAGGGTATCAGGCCCAACAGCGCTAGATGATCCCAGACAATGTATGCCTGCGGGGAGAAGCCCCACAGCTAAAGGGCTGGAAAAGCATCTGAAAGGTTTACTGCCAACACACTGCGACCGAGACCTAAAGAGTACATGGAACTCCTTATATCAGAGATGGCTTGCAAATACATCAAACCAGAAGAGGGTTGTCCTCCCACTTGCCGAAAACCTATACAACTTCTGCAATGACTAGCTAAAGCTTGTGACACTTAATCCCGCCTAATCTCCAGGTGACGCCTCGGAAACAAGTTGAACTAACCCTCCTATCCTACACTTGAGCCTGTGCCCGATGCTCATCAAACAAGAAGTTTGCATTTCTGCAACAGCCTCCAGCCATAGTGTCTATTTGTATTGAGGCTGTCTCCTTTTCTGTCCTCAGAACTACATTCCCCATGCTAAACTGCCATCAACCTGGCTCTTAAAGAACCTATGAATCGGAGTCTATTTTTACACAAATCGAATGTCCTGTCCTTTCCATGTAAGCGTAGACCTGCTGCCTCCACCCATTCAGAAAAGTATGTACGAAGTGGCGACCATTTTATAAACAGCGAACTGAATCTGACCAAGGGAACTGTCATGCCTGTCCAAATGAGTCAAGTTGAGAACGAAGGAGAAACCGTCGCGGACGACAGAGCAATCGAGCTGTGGCTGCCGTCTCCTCCTGTTCGAAAACGAACCCACAGGAGCCATACAGCTCTCTGGCCGGCATGTTTTCCGCAACTACATGCACATACAAATACTCGACTCCTGCAGACACACGGAGCGAGATACACAGAAAGTGGCAAACACGATCAGATTGACTTCAGGTTGACTTTCCCGGCGAGGCAAGCAAAAATGGGGAAAATAGGAGGGTGCATGCATTTTCAACGTCCAAACTAACAGCCACTCCTACCTCCAGTTCCGGCCTGGAAAACAGTCTGGAAAAGAATGGAGTGGCAGCCTTACCCCATTTTGAAGCCGTTGTTGCCGATTTCTCCAGCAAAGCAGCTGCAACACCCTTTCTTCTCGCAGCTCTTGCCACGCAAACATTCGACAAATATGCCCGACGAAGATCTGCATCATCACCCTGCCATGGCATTGACCATAATAGTTTACTATCAGCTACAACAATCCAGGTTTCCAATCCAAGCAGATAAAAGGATGCCTAAAACACGGTCACGATTCGCAATGCTCAGGATTAGAGGCAAGTGAGTGAAGGCACCGGGCTCAGGTGATATTTTGGGCGCTAAAGGTCGCGCGCTGTAAGCAGAAGTTGGATCGTAACTCAGCATTGGATTGCATGAAATGGAACCCCCAAAAAGGAGCTGATCAGTACCTCTGGATAACGGCCAGCCAGCTCCTCTCCCGGAAGCCGGAGTCCCAAGTTCACATCCAAAGTTCCAACAACCCACTGCTGACGTCCCTCCACCGATTCTACCTGCAAAGCCATGGCAGCATTACCATAAGTTGCTGCCATGGCTTACAATAGCGACCCATCAGCCGCAGTGGTTGGCTCGCTCATGGTCTTCTGGTGGGCATAAGCTCGCCACACATGGCGCAATCATAAACCTTTTGGCTCGGACTAAAGTCCGCAGTCTTTCCTTGCCATTCCATGCATATAATCAGCCTGCTTGTCACCGGAAAGCCACTAACCCAAACAAACCGCTCCTAAGACGAAACTCCGGAATGGCCTCAAAATCTCCAGAGCAGTACTCCTCACTGCGCCAGGATCAGAGTCGTCCAAAGACGACTTCTTCATGTCTAGTTTTTTACAGGGTGGCCTTGGAACTCACCGCACACGTAGGGTCGAGTTCCTCCGCTATGGATGGCAGAACTTCACCATCGCAAAGCGCGACAAGGCAGGCAACCCGCTTGAAGCCCGGCTCCCTGCCTGCCACCTTTGCTTCCAACACATGCCACTCGTCTTCTGCTCGCATCTGCCGGTGACGCTGCACAGCATGGCATATCACGTACACGATGAAACCACGTCAAATGAAAGAAACCAACGTGGCATGCGAATTCAGCATGCCATCCTCCAGCCGCTCCTGAACCTTTAAAACGAAAATTGCATGAAAGCAGTTGTCTGAATTCAATCAATTGGTAATGGACTTAGCAGATTCAGCGAGCGATCTGCAAATAATGTCTTTCGAAAAAAGAAACACTTTTGCCGCTTTATATCATCCATAGCTCTAGTCCAATCCGATCCAAAACCTTCTCCTGAACATTCATTGCACTCAAAGGCCTCCCCTTTTCACCGCATTGCCCATGACTCATTTGATGAACCCTGTCACCAAAAAACAAACTCAGCATAAAAGCCTCATGCTTCGTACTTCCGTTCCCGAGACCATTCCTACGGTAATCTTTACAGAAATTACCAAAAACAAAATCTGCACCATCCTCCCAGTCGACCTGCTCTCCCAATTGCCCTTCACCATGAGAAACAGAGCCTCCCTGCCACAATCTCCAGGCGAGATTCGAACGAACCTCAGCAAACTCAGGCGACCTCCCGCTGGGAAGCGATAAGAAGGCATGCGACCTGAGGCTCGCAGCTCCCCGCAGCTCCGCTCCGCTTACCGCCAGCCGCAAAGTCAGGGGCAGAACCTCTCTCCGTGCAGGAGCCACGTCCTGCTCTGTGGCTACAGCGTACACGGAGATCCACGAGCTTCCCGGAGAGCCCACTCGGAGCTCATCAGAAGAGGAGGAAGCCCGCCATGGCGGAAGGAAGCTGCTGACGGGCCTGCATGCGACCGCCATGGCTCCGCCTTCAAGGCTCTCCGCTGGGCCTACCCTGCCAAGCGAACGCCTCTGAGCCCCCCTCCCGTGCTCTTCTGAGGGCCCATTTCTGCGATACCGAGGCGAGAAAGAGACCCCTTTTTTCTTCGTCTTCGTCTTCGTCTTATACTGCCCAAGCGCCGTCCACACTCTTCCCTTCACTGAGGTGGATACAGTTGTAATTATTATTAGGGAATTACTATTTACAGGGAAAAAACTGTTATTTACACACCCTTTATCTAAATACACACCTTTAAAAAAACTCCAAATAGAAAGGGTGTGTATGTAGACAGTAAAGGTGTGAAAATAACATTTTCCTATTATTAATTTTTTTTTTTTTTGCGGTGAAAACGGCGTTACAAGAAGGTTTTAGCACAACGTTTCTTGCTGGGACAGTGTGGGACCTGCGAGAGGTTGTTCTTCGCAATGTAAGGAAGGACATTGGAGGGTTTGTGGGCAAGCTTTGTTTGTAGCAGCTTTGGCTACAACTTTGGCCATCTCTAGGAGTCGTTCCTGCAATCTGGAGACACACATGGATACCCGTATTTACCCGTGTTCACATCTAGCTAAGATTGTGTAACAACACCACGCTACCACACCTCGTACCGCAACAAACCCCAAAGGCCATAATCATCGCCATGAGGCTTGTTGCTCAAATCACAAGCCTGAAATGTTTTTCTGACATTGTATTCGTCAAGAGACGAAAAGGGATGTGTGTTCTCAGGGCGGGCGTGTTGCGCTTGTAGCCAAGCTCTCCACACAGCACGCGTGCTGACATGGAGAGGCTGCAACAGGGCCGTAGTATGCAGTCACTGTCTTCAGCTTGCCGTCGAGCAAATTGTTCTCCACCTGCGCAAGTCAATACCCCGGCAAGGAAGGTCGGCCAAGGCGTCCATTATGCTGAAGGCAGAGAACACGTGCCTTCTGTGCCTGACGCAAAGGGGCTGATGAAACCTACACAGTTGCAGCTATTCCACCTTCCTTTCTACAGCCCTGGCGACTTCACAATGAAAGTGAAAGTGAACAGGCCTTTCACCTTCACCATCTCCCCGCCTGCAGTGCAGGAACATACTTTCGTAAATTCCAGCAACCAACAGTACTACCGACGCAACTGACCTATCCAATAACTGCACGATGGTGCACCTTGAAAATGACAGACTTAGCCCAGAGTACAACTAACAGGCTCCACCATTTCTGCGCGCCAATGCATCACATACCTGGTAGGTCAAAGGCGGGGAGGAAAGGGAAGCCATCTGCTGTAGCTGTTCCACATCTACATTGCGTGGAACGAAGAAAACGATACTGGGAGCCACCTTGCAAGCAATGTTGAAGAGATCGAAGCTGCCAAAGCGAAAAGGGAAAAAGCGAGTTACGCCATTGCCTACCATTAGTTTCTGCAAATAGTGTACAGCGCTATGCGTGTTAGATGTGATTTCCCATCAGCTACATCACCATCAAGAATTCAATCTTTGCAAGAACTAAACTAGAAAAATGAGAGATCAGCGATAAACTTGGCTCCGTGGTTAACAGCAACCCTGAACTGTTCGTAAAGCACATACCCGCTGCATGGTTTCAACATAGTCTGCAGATCATATACCGTCACTTTACTGTATTGAGGGCCTCCCCAAGGAGGAGACAAAAACACAACGTCTGCCTGCGCCCATACCTTGTTTGAATGTGATCGAATTCAACCGGGCAACACCATCCTTGCCCGGTCATTCAGAGTACCAAATGACTGTCAATCCAGTTTCAAAATCAGAACATCTGCAAAAAACGCAATTAAACGCAAGCAAATACCGCATGCTGCATCAAACTTCATACGCAGTCTTGCAGTGCATACGATAGTTCAAAGAAAAAAGACATTCATTTCTTGAAGCCATTTCATTTACCTGTATATGTCCTTCTCTCGTTTCCACCTTGACAGCCCACACAAATACTTCCTGCTGTGCACCATGCTCACCTTCATCTTTGGAGCAAGCTGCAGAAAGTCTCCCACAATGAAGTCTATTTTGTCCTCTACACCGTAGATTGCTGCATTACGACGGGCCATCTCAACCTTTTTCGGATCAACATCAATGGCCAAAACATGGCGACATCTGCACCCCAGCTAATGGGCCGAATAAGAGATGGAATTTCGGAGCCAGCCTCGCCTACACCACTGACAAGCCTGCAGTACTCCACGCTCTGCCACTTCCGTCACTGTGACCTGGAGTTGTAAAGTTCCATCCAAGATGCTCCAGCCCGTCATCATACAAGAAGTTTGTATGTTCTGCTGTTCTGTCCGCCTTATATATCCATCACCCCTTCATGTATCAGACCATGGATGATTTATCTTGTCAAATACTCACGTAAGTGCAAACTGAATGGCGTTCCCTCCACAGCCAGTGAACGCATCAACAAGAAGTGGTGCTGCGCAGCGCTTGGCTTGGTGCTTGGCAATAGCCTCTGGAGTAACGGAGTACCAGCCTTCGTCATCCATAACGATGCCTTCATCAAAGA
This sequence comes from Zygnema circumcarinatum, assembly GCA_037447605.1. Classification (NCBI taxonomy): domain Eukaryota; kingdom Viridiplantae; phylum Streptophyta; class Zygnematophyceae; order Zygnematales; family Zygnemataceae; genus Zygnema; species Zygnema circumcarinatum. The sequence goes on from CM074804.1 coordinate 7,204,627, forward strand.
GCGAGAATAGTGCATATCGCTGGTGCCAATACTTACGCGTCAGCAGCCCCCAACTACCGCTGTCGTGCTTACTGCGTTTTTGTGTAATTGGGCCCTTGTTGCTCCTATTTTGGCATCGCGTTTTCTTGTGGCTGATCGTCCGTTGCTTCAGACTGCTGTTGCTCATGCTGATGATGGTGGTCTTTCGTTCCAGGTTGCATTGCGTGATGTCCTTGGTCTGCTTCCTTCTAGTGCCCAGGCTCCTGCGCCCCCGTTTGCTTCCCTTGCCGTTGAGTTTGTTCCGCGTGTCGAGCTCACTTTGACTGCTACCCTTGCCGTTGAGTTTGTTCCGCGTGTCGAGCTCACTTTGACTGAGGAGGTTGTTGCTGTTGAGTTTTTTACCCTTTTTACGGCTTTTCTTTCCCATGTTGCGCGCGCTCGGCTTCTCTCTTGTGCCGGTCCCGGAGCTAGGGCTTGGCTGGGTGTTACCCCGATAGTTTCCACCCTACGTTTGACCCCGGGCCAGTTTCAGCTTGCAGCAGCGCGACTTCGTCTCGGGCTCTCCCACCCCCCATTGCAGGTTCTCCTCGTTGTGTTTGACGTGATTCGATCGATGCGCAGGAGGGCGTCTCCTTCGATGCGCGCGCGGCGCCGAACGCATTTTGGCTTGTAATGTTGTGCGCGACGCGATTGCTGCGGTGGCGCAGGAGGCAAACTCCCTTGTGCGCCGCGAGCCAAGCCATCTTGTAGCCCCTCGCCCGACTGTTCGCGGCGAGCGCGAAGCTCGCCCTGATTTGGCCCTCCCTCCCTCGTGGTCGGCGCTTAGCGCACATTTGAGGATGTTTAGCGCACATTTGAGGATGTTTAGCGCACATTTGGGTATGTTTAGCGCACATTTGGGGATGTTGTGTTGTTGGCCGATCCATCACGTCGCGGTTTATTGTCGCGTGCAGCGCACCATGAAGGCGGGGCTGCTCGCGATGCGGCCCTCCGCAAGGAGCGTGCATATATATGCCCACCGTGACGTGACGCGGCCGACGAGTTTGTTCCTATGGCTATTGAGACTTTTTGTTGCCTCGACGCCCGTTTGGATGCCTGCCTTCCTTCGCTAGTGCGTGCGCCCATCGCTCCTGGAGATGTGCGCACGGCCCCGGAAGGAAGGAAGCCCTTCGGCGATCCTGGCTACTTAATATCGACAGCGCGTTTCCGTCGCCCTTCAGCGTTGCCCCGTCCTCGCTTCTCCGCTCCTTCGGCGTGAAGCTGCGGTTGGTGGTGGGCGTGTCGGTGGGCCTTCCGTCGCTCCTTCCTCCTCGCGATCTGCCGCACAACGGCGACCTTGGCGGCTGCTTCGAGGGAGGGCTGCGTTGTTGAGCCGAGGCGTAGTTTTGCGCTCCGAGCTTTTTCCTTTTGTGCTTAGGTCCTTTGCGACCAGTCCTTTGTGGTTCCACATGCTGCTTTTGTCCCAATACCCTAAAAACTCTGAAATAAAATCTGACCGGCGAAAAAGGATGTGCGTGTAGTGAAAAAAGGTGTGTAAAAAGCATTTTTCTATTTTTGCTTCTTGTTGGGACAACGTGGGACCTGCGAGAGGATGTACTGTACTTCGCAATGTAAGGAAGAACCTTGGAGGGTTTGTGAGCAAGCTTTGTTTGTAGCAGCTTTGGCTACAACTTTGGCCATCTCTAGGAGTCGTTCCTGCAATCTGGAGACACACATGGATACCCGTATTTACCCGTGTTCACTTCTAGCTAAGCTTGTGTAACCACACCACGCTACCACACCTCGTACCCCAACAAACCCCAAAGGCCATAATCATCACCATGAGGCTTGTTGCTCAAATTACAAGCCTGAAATGCTTTTCTGACATTGTATTCGTCAAGAGACGAAAAGGGATGTGTGTTCTCAGGGCGGGCGTGTTGCGCTTGTAGCCAAGCTCTCCACACAGCACGCGTGCTGACAGGGCGAGGCTGCCACAGGGCCGTAGTATGCAGTCACTGTCTTCAGCTTGCCGTCGAGCAAATTGTTCTCCACCTGCGCAAGTCAATATCCCGGAAAGGAAGGACGGCCAACAAGTCCATTATGCTGAAGGAAGAGAACATGTGCCTTCTGTGACTTCAGCAAAGGAGCTGATGAAACCTACACAGTTGCAGCTATTCCACCTTCCTTTCTACAGCCCTGGCGACCGGACCTATCCAATAACTGCACGATGGTGCAGCTACATCCAAGCATAATGAAACCTTGCGTTTGCCCCTGCAACAAAAAGTGCAGTTGTGGTCTCTACCAAGGTGGCTCTTGAAAATGACAGACTTAGCCCAGAGTACAACGAAGCACCATGTCTGCGCGCCAATGCATCACATACCTGGTAGGTCAAAGGCGGGGAGGAAAGGGAAGCCATCTGCTGTAGCTGTTCCACATCTACATTGCGTGGAACGAAGAAAACGATACTGGGAGCCACCTTGCAAGCAATGTTGAAGAGATCGAAGCTGCTATAGCGAAAAGGGAAAAAGCGAGTTACGCCATTGCCTACCATTAGTTTCTGCAAATAGTGTACAGCGCTATGCGTGTTAGATGTGATTTCCCATCAGCTACATCACCATCAAGAATTCAATCTTTGCAAGAACTAAACTAGGAAAAATGAGAGATCAGCGATAAACTTGGCTCCGTGGTTAACAGCAACCCTGAACTGTTCGTAAAGCACATACCCGCTGCATGGTTTCAACATAGTCTGCAGATCATATACCGTCACTTTACTGTATTGAGGGCCTCCCCAAGGAGGAGACAAAAACACAACGTCTGCCTGCGCCCATACCTTGTTTGAATGTGATCGAATTCAACCGGGCAACACCATCCTTTCCCGGTCATTCAGAGCACCAAATGAATGTCAATCCAGTTTCAAAATCAGAACATCTGCAAAAAACGCAATTAAACGCAAGCAAATACCGCATGCTGCATCAAACTTCATTACGCAGTCTTGCAATGAATACGGTAGTTCAAAGAAAAAAGACATTCATTTCTTGAAGCCATTCCATTTACCTGTATATGTCATTCTCTCGTTTCCACCTTGACACTCCACACAAATACTTCCTGCTGTGCACCATGCTCACCTTCATCTTTGGAGCAAGCTGCAGAAAGTCTCCCACAATGAAGTCTATTTTGTCCTCTACACCGTAGATTGCTGCATTACGACGGGCCATCTCAATCTTTCTCGGATCAATATCAATGGCCAAAACATGGTGACATCTGCACCCCAGCTGATGGGTCGAATAAGAGATGGAATTTTGAGCTGGAGTTGTAAGGTTCCGTCCAAGATGCTCCAGCCCATCATCATACAAGAAATTTGTATGTTCTACTGTTCTGTCCGCCTTATATATCCATCAGCCCTTGATGTATCCTACCATTGATGATTTATCTTGTCAAATACTCACGTAAGTGCAAACTGAATGGCGTTCCCTCCACAGCCAGTGAACGCATCAACAAGAAGTGGTGCTGCGCAGCGCTTGGCTTGGTGCTTGGCAATAGCCTCTGGAGTAACGGAATACCACCCTTCGTCATCCATAACGATGCCTTCATCAAAGAGCGAGAATAGTGCATATCGTTGGTGCCAATACTTGCCCTTCAGCAACTCCAAACTACCGGCTGCCACCTCTCGGCCTTCTGCTGCGGAATCTTCAAGTAAGGCAGCGCCATCAACTTGATTATCTTCAGTCGCATCACCTGCCATGGCTCACAATATTGGTGGGCGCACAAACAAATATCAATCAGGGATACTCTGCCTGACCACTGTTTACAGAGAGTCAATATGCTACAAAGCTTGAAGAAGGCTGCAGTCGCTACAACCCACCTAGATAATAAATCATGATAATTCTAAAGTAACATAGCATGAACTTCAAGCTATCTGTTTCTCATAGGTTTCCTTACACCCGTCTTGCACGATGACATCTCTGACTTACAGTTTTCCGACCAACTGCTTTACATGCAATGGATCAAATAAAGCCACAGATTTCCAAAGTTTCAGCGTGAGCTAGTTGGATAGAGTTGCTGCTTTCAAGCTTCCTTAAAAAACGTACACCTTTGTGTGCATCCAAGTATGAACAAACGGAGGACAGAGGCCACCCACTTAAGCTCTTATTTGAAGGCCATCCCGTATGTGCCACTCCGTTAAAGAGAGAAGATGTAGCAGCCAGATCCTCTTCTCCACTCCCTAAAACACCACACACGGCCCCATTTGAGGAGAGCTTCAGGGCCCATGCATCCATCACAGTCTCCTCCATGCCAATCATTCTGTGACCTTCAGCAGCTTTCAGCGTTTTCTCTTCATTGCTGTCCACTCTTTCCTCGATAGCAGTGTAACAGCTAGGCCCCTCAGCTAGCTCTTTGTCGGAAGTTTGCCCATTTGCGCTGATCTGACTGCTGGTATCAAGCACGCACTCTTCAACAGCATTAGCTTCACACTCTTTGAACATGTCGTCCGCAGGCTCACTTGCAGCAGTCTTGAGGCGAATGCTGCTTTTTACCTGCTCCATCGTGCAGACTTTAGCAGAGTTAGGAGGAAGCATGTTGTCCGTTTTTATCCTTGAAGGAGAAGTGCCGCCGCCCAACTGCTCAGGGAATACAGGCGCTTCCGTTTTTTGAGATCCGTGATCCAAAATATCATCAGCAGGTGGGGATGCGTCCTTAGCTAAATGCACCTGTGTGTGAAACTCATCACAGTTTGAATTTTGACCTGAGGTAGCTTCCCAATCAAAACCTGGGGGTACCTCCCACTGACTCTCTTGAGTCGTCGAATTGTAGAAGAACCATTGACAATAGTCCTCATCCCAGACTGCTTGCCAAGGAGCTTGTCTTTCCCCATCGCCAGCTGTTGCATGTTGAATGCACCCATATGCCGATGAGAAGCTTTTTAACTCGTCATCCCCCATCCCTACGACCAAACTCTTGATCTCGAGGCCTCCATTTTCAATCTCATGTCTTGAAGTGGCTTCCAATTTCATCTCTAGGCCCGCTTGTGTCGGGGCAATAAGCTCCTCTTCACTATGGCCTAAACTCTGCCCTGCCTCGATTTGCCATTGTGGACTAACGGATACGGAGTAGGAATTGACAATGACAAAGCTATGGCAGGTGCATGACGCAGCTGGTGGTGTCAATTGCATATTTGGCAAGGTGGACGATTTGCGCTTCGATTTGCGCTTCTGTTTTTTGGATTTCTGCATGCAAGTTAACCGGGGTATGACACGTCTTAATATTCAGCCAGACAACCTTAAAGTTACTGATGCTGACAGCTCTGCCATTGCGGGAGGACAAGCAAAGCTGTAAGACACTGATATTTTGAACTTGGCCTTCTTACATGATCAGAGGCTTTAAATGTTGCAGGCAACCCGAGCTCTGCCATCTGAGCAATAATATCCGCATCCTCTCTTCTGGCATCGATCGCAGCAGCTCCGGTCTCCATATCAGATGTGTCATATGTCTCCTCCATTTCCACCTTAGGACTGTGTGTTGCATGCCAACCAAAATAGCGGGCTTAATGTGAAGGCCAAGGCAAGTGATCGTTTATATCAGAATCCGCCTGCATAGACGCATCCAGGTTCCCCTATCAACTGTGCTTTCAGGCCTTCTTTGATTACTCTCGGTCATTTCATTTCGTAAATCGAAGCATTCCCACATAATATCACCAACATATTTACTTCTCGTCCGTCATGTAAGAGCATTCTTCAAGGAGACTCCTATGTCTAAAATAGGGCACTGTCAATGTGGCATAAAACACAAAGGCATTTAAATTGTAGTCACTGAAGGAACACTTTTATATCACCATAGAAAAAGATCTGAGCTGAATTCAGGCTCATCCTCTATCCCTTTTTTACGATTTACCCTTGCTATGTGCTATTGTTTCTGTGTTGATGTATGCTTCTTGATGAAAATTGCATAGCTGCTGAGAAATGACAATGCGAAGAGACGAGATCACATTTGATTGGCTGGAAAACCCGTGTAAGCTCACACGTTCCACAGAGGATCAAATTAATGCACATGTTTATGATGAAAGGGGATGGACTCGTATACTTCTGAGCATGATATGCGCTTAACGACTTCTATAGAGCACTCGCATTTCATTTTCCACTCCCATTCTCGCAGAAGCATACTCATTTGGTGACTGTATCGAACTCAACAATTCAGCAAAACTCTCCCTGTTCCAGTAGCCCTACTGAAACCTCTCTTCCAAGAAAACCACAAACCTTTGCAGCCTCTCACGAGCACCAAAGCGGCATCACCGCCCACAGAAAACTCGTCTTGTATACTCCTCTTGGACCTCTCCAAAATCAGTCTCTCCTATTACAATTGCATTTGCGCACGTCTGAATCACAGCAATGGCGGAGCGAAAATAGCCCGAAAGGAAGAGAGTAAAGAAACAAAAGAAAACATATAGACCCTGTGAGATCTATGGATGCGGGCCCTTATAGTATAAGAACTCCGTAAGGACTAACCTAAAGGCCTCACATAAACGAAAAAAAAGAAAATCTTTACATCATCGTACGATGAGGTCACGGACGACGTACGGCACCGCAAGCTTCAAAGGTGCAGGCTGTGTTTTCCCGCCAATTCTGTTGCAGGCGGAGGAGAGGGGAAGGGAGAGAGAGCTGGCGGTTGGCCCATGCTGCAATATGCCATCAGGATCAGACTTCAGGGCGATTAGGGCAAATTCTGCCATACCCTTTTTCACGTAAAGAGTGGCTTTTCATTTTTTTTTTGGTCCTTGCCTCCTTTTCCTTTGCGTCTGCTCGGGAAGAATTATAAGCAGGAGAGGGGCAGGAGAATACTTCTCTTTGTCGTTTCAGTAAGCAAGTCAGAATGCTGTGGGTTGATAAGCATCGACCTCGCACGCTTGATCAGATGGCTGTGCACACGGAGGTAGCGGCTCATCTGAAGAGTCTGGTGAGCTCCTGCTGGGCCCTCGAGTAACGGTCTCTGGAAGCAGCAACCACGTGTATGCTGAATTGGTGTTATCGATTATATTTCAAGGTGCAAATGGACTTCAAATGAGTAGCTCTACTTGAACGGAAAAGGAGCTGGTGATTGACAGGCGTCCATGAAGATAATGACGCTGTCTTGCACAGGTTGCTGCTGGGGACTGCCCGCATTTGCTATTCTACGGTCCTTCTGGTGCCGGCAAGAAAACCCTTGTAACAGCTTTGTTGCATGAGATGTATGGCACCAAAGCAGAGAAGGTGAGTTCTACATGCTGAACGGCATCTGATCCATTGTCAAGAGAAGGAGTACATTTTCAAGCAAGTGCATTCAGTCAACAGCGCTCTGATTGTGATTTGGTTGTGTCTATTGCGTGATTGTTTGTCGAGTGGGAAACTTTCAAGGGACTAACTGTTCTATGGGTGGTTCATTTCACTGCCCGAATGGCAGGTTAAGGTGGAAAACAAGCCTTGGAAAGTTGAGGTAATTTTTTTGTCCCTCGGTCTTTCTACCTGTCCTACTTTCTATGTCAGAGCAAGCAGTGTTTTTGTAGCCTTTTCTTTCGTCCAAAATGAGGTTTTATTCGTTTCTCATGTCTGGCCAGCACATGCTGTGGCAGCCAGCTGTGAAAAACACTGAAAACACGGAAAACAGCTGTTGACATGTCCGTCGTCGTGCAACTGCCACTTCGTGCTTTTGTCAGCAGTTTTTAAAGACAATGACGGTCTTCAGTTGGCTTGAGTATTGCAGGCAGGTTCGAGGAAAATTGAGATTGAACTAACGACTGTCTCAAGCAATTATCATGTGGAGCTCAACCCCAGCGACGCAGGTTTTCAGGATCGCTATGTTGTCCAGGAAATCATTAAGGACATGGCCAAAAATAAGCCGTTGGATGTTGTTGGAAATAAAACCTTCAAGGGTACGCAAAAACGAAATTAACCTGTCATGAATGATACGCTGCAATGTGTTCACTCTTTTTAAGCTGATGCCAGCTTTAATTGGGGATGCATGCATCCCCTGGCGCAGAGCGTGTCGATGAGCTTAAATTGCCTCACTCAAACACAACTTTTCCATTTGTCTTGGCAGTGCTCGTTCTGAATGAAGTTGACCGGTTATCAAAAGAAGCACAGCACTCGTTACGTCGGACAATGGAGAAATATAGCTCAGCTTGCCGTTTAGTCCTTATTTGCAAGAGTGCTTCCAAGGTCATTGAGGCGGTACGATCACGATGTCTCAACGTTCGGGTTAGCGCGCCTTCAGATGAAGATGTGAGTCGACGGACAACGGGAAGCAGGGTGGAAGCTGCTACCAGAAGTCTTGCAAATCTCATCATTAGCTTTTGTCTGGGTTCGGCATCATGCAGAGGCCACTAAGGACGTTTTGCATAAGCGCTACTGCCAATCGTTGCTGTGTTTGAATATGTAATGTCTGTGTGCAGGCTATCGTATTTTGGCAAGCCTGTTCGTTTGAGTGTTAGAACAAGGTATCTTGTTCGAGTTATTGTTGTTGCTCGTCTGCATAATGAACCCACCGTCGTTGATGGCCATCAATTCCCTTCATCGAGTTGGTGTTCGATGTGACCGTATTGTGATGCGCATCCTGAGCCTGCTTAATTACGATGCTTTAATAACTTCCTAAGCTGGTCATGCTTGCCGGGGATTGGCGGTTACAGATTGTAAGAGTGCTCACGCAGGTCGCCCAATTGGAGGGGCTGACCCTTCCAGCAGCACTCGCTGGCCGCATCACCAACCATTCGAATCGAAATCTTCGACGAGCTGTCCTTTGCTTTGAGGCGTGTAAAGTACAGCAGTGAGTTCGACCACATTCTGTCCGTTTTTTCTGAATCAACTTGTTTGCCTTGTATTCAGACACTATTCATTCTTGTTGCACAAGCAAAGTGTCGATGCCTATTCCCTTCATTTCACCTATTACTTTTCACAATAACATTCTATCTTGCCAAATCGCTGGACTTGCCGCCCATTGCCACTTCGCTGATGCATTTTCTACTGTTATCCCATAGATATCCATTTACAGAAAATCAAGTAGTTCAATCAACTGATTGGGAGCTGTACATTGTTCAAATCGCATCTGACATTGTCAACGAGCAGTCTCCCAGAAGGTAGGTGTGTCTTTCACGTTATTTGCGCATGGTTTGGTAACAGTGGCTCTGCTACGTGGGAAGGAAACTGACAAGCTGTTCCAAGCATGATAATGTACCAAATTTGCCTGTTGCTTGCTCGTGCAATTATTCTATAGTGGGGTCATTTGTAATGGGTTAGCTTTCGCATGTTTCAGGTACTCGATTATTTTGTGTCAGGGATGAGACAACTTAGATTTTTTTGAATGTTATAGCCCGTGTTTCAGGGCTCAGGCCCACAAGGGATCAACACAGGTGTTTTCAGCATTTCGATTGGAAAAAAGAGAAAAGTCTTCTCTCCAGCTTTGCGTCCTTACTCCTTACTCGGATTTTGTACATTCCCTACTCAGGCTATTTCAAGTCCGAGGAAAACTGTATGAGCTGCTAGTGAACTGCATACCTGCCGATGTCATCCTGAAGGTCAGCTCCCTTCCTCTTCCTTTTTTTTTAAGACGTTCCATGTGTCCCATCTTTTGCACAGTATCAATTCCCTTGAAATGGTTCAAGCCTCCCCTGCAGGATCGTATGCATCCTGCTTTTGCATGCAGGCCGAGTGAGTGCTGACTTGTGGAGTGAAGCCTCAAATGATGGTCATTTCTGGATGTCGTTTCACGTTTGTTTGTGGCGCAGCGCCTCTTGTTGGAGCTCATGAAGAAACTGGACTCCGAACTGAAGCATGAAGTCGCGCACTGGGCCGCTTATTACGTAAGATCGATCATCCACATATACAGTGTGCATTGCTGCGTGTTTGGCCTTCACTCCTAACTGCTAAGCCTTAACCCCTAAACCCTTCCTATTGCAGGAGCACCGACTTCAGCTCGGCCAGAAGGCGATTTTCCACTTAGAAGGTATTCGTCGTCCCATTTTTTGCATGACATGTCCCCGCCCCCCCCCCGTGCTTTCATTTCTGTGATCCGTCCCCCCTTGTGTGGCTGAAAGGGAGCTCCGTCTTGGGCATCTCTACTATATGGAGGAGCATTGGACCTGCACCACCACGGCTGAATGAATGAATGAATGAATGCAGGCCGTACAATGTTCGCTGTTCTCTTCCTGCTTCGTGTTGATTTGGACCCGTTAGATCAGGAACTCGTTCAGGGGTACATTTGGGGTTTTGGTTGTTAACAAAACTGCGGCACATGTCTTGACATGAACAAACGTTTGTGTGTTGGCTGCAGCGTTTGTTGCCAAGTTCATGAGCATTTACAAGAAATTCCTCATCGCCCATTTTGGTTAAAAATAACCTAGCACTGGCACTAGCGCATCGTTTAGCGGATAGATCGACAGATGTAGAGTTAGAGCTCGATGTAGGGGACTCCTCGTGTTACCACCACCTGTATCTTTGGGATAACATTCCCGTGTTTTTTCATGTTGGAAGACCCATTGTGTAGTGTCGCCCCTTGGAAAAGTCGGCAAACATTGTAAAGAAAAGTTTGGAGGTTCAATATCTGCATGCTCGCGGGCTAAGCGACTGCGAGGCATTCCTTTTGGGGTGTGGGCGCTTGCACTACGCAGCTGTTCAAATCACCGTGACGAAGCTTGTGAAGCGCTCTTCTTGAGAAAGGTGGTGGGTGGGATGGGCCGTGCTTTGGGCTTGTCTCCGTCTCAAGTGTCCCTCTGGATGGTCCCCAACATGCAACAGTCGCCGTTGTTTCGCATGACAACAAGCCGCAGACTGCTCCGCTACTTCTTCCATGCATGCATGCATGCATGCATGCATGCATGCATGCGCTGCCATGTGCCCGACATTCATGTACTGCGAGAGGGGAAGAGGCAGGCAGGCAGGCAGGCAGGCAGGCAGGCAGAATGTGAGGTTGCTGCTGCATCGCCTTCCCTTCGACCTCACCGTTTGTAGCAAGCACTGCGGTACCAGTTGGCAGTTGGCAATGGTTGGGTGGCTCGCGAAGCAATGGATGGTTCGAAACCATTGTACCTTTCTCCTTCCTTGTAATATTGATAGGCTCTTTAGCTGTCCACAGTCCTCGAGTCCATGCAGCGGAATAGCCGTGCCAATAACAACCAGATGAAATTTTGTTGACTTCAAGTGCTGTCTTTTTTGACGAAAAAGAGATTTTTATTGTATTGCTCTTGGTGGCATGGCGGTAATACTGATGATGATGATGTTGATTATTATGATGATGATGATGAGCACACTGCCAAGATACTCGTTTCATGATATAGGCGAAGAGCAAAGGTCTCCCTGAGGAGGGGAAGGTATTTGGACATAACAGTCATGAAGGTCCTCGCCAGCACAAGATTCACGCCAGCAGATTGCAAAGCCAGGTTGTAGCAACAGCAACATGTAAACCTTCCAATAACCAATTATAGGCTGTTCAAACAATGCTTGGCTTCAAATCCTGGCACTTATCGCAGCCTAGCTTTTTTCTTTTGTCCTTAGGTCCTTTGCGACCAGTTTCTCGTGGTTCCCCATGCTGACTTCGGCCATGTACATTTGATGGCATCATCGCCATCGTGAGATCAATGCCACATCACTCCCCTTCATCGCCTGTACTCTTAATTTTCATTGTCTTCGTAGCCAACACCGAATTCAGGTCGTCTCGGTCGTTGTATGTGCTACAGAGGCTCAAGGATTATTAACCACTCACTCGCCTCTATCACGACAGCGACCTCCTTGCTTTCCTTTTCCATTACCTCTTCTGAAGCAGTATTGCGTCTTCTCCATCCTAATCCTTGGATGTTCTAACCTTCGTCAAGAGATACGTGTACCAAAGCATGAGTTTGCATCCATCCACTTTTTACCAAAAAACGAATGAGCTGGTGAGCCACTCCTGCAGACAAGCAGACAGGGTCCGCCCTCGTGGTTTCATGCGACTGGTAAGGTTGAACAAACGGTGGAGGCACCCTACAGTTATAATTTTTCTCAGATGTGAAACGCCAAAAGTTTTAAACGGACGGCAGAGATTGGAAAAATCGTGGCGGGCAGCTAGATGCAAAACTTATGCGGCGATGACTTTTTTTTTTTTTTTTTGAATGAAAAATTACCGCAGCCTTCAGCAAACTGAAACATGAGTGCGCGGCTGCTGCGAGCATATTCCCTTCTCTTCAGCTACGACCTTCATGCTGAGTCTCGCAGAGTTGCTTCCCACCTGCATCACTGTATGAGGCGTATGCGCACATATCTGCGTCATGGATAGTTTATGTTTGCGGGTGAGTGCACTGCAGTCAGCACAGGGAGGGTAGAGGGAGTACAGACCGGTGATTCGATTGTAATGCGTGATGTGCTTGGCGGGAGACAGCCTGCTTGCTGGCGGGAGCATAGTAGAATGCTTAGCACAAGCTGCAGTTGATAATGTCGGAGGATCTTTATATTCCCCCGTTAAACTTTGCGATGGTGGATAAAGGGATCTATCGCTCCGGCTATCCGAACAAGAAGAACTTGCCGTTCCTTTCAAAATTAGGTTTGAAGTCAATTGTGTATCCTTTACTACGCGTGTCGACATGAGCTACGTGGCTGGTCCTTTTTGACTCTCCGGGTTGTTTGGGAGAGTTCTGCTTCTCAACATTACATAACACATCACAATACAACAGAAGAGCTCAACCTATCTCAAAACAAGATGCTGGAATTCTTAGACATTTGCTGCAGCTTGCGGTTTTCCTTGGAGCCAACAATAGGAACAGCTATTGATTTCGCTTTGTTTCTTATTTGATTTTTTTTTGCAATTTCTGCAAGGGTTTAGCCTAACGGGTGCTGCTGTGAATATGATCTAGTGATGATTGCTTCCTTGACCACCATTGTAGCTACCTCTGTCCGGAGCCTTATCCAGAAGCGAACAAGGAATTTGTTGAGAAGAACGGCATTCAACTGTTTCACTTTGGCATCGAGGGAAATAAGGTTCGCTCCTTTGTTTCTAGATTACCGCACTTCCATTGGTGTTTTAGGCATTCCGCTGGAATGCTTCATTTAGGTGAGACTGCAATGGGTAAGAATAGTGAAGTTGATCCACACATTTTTTTGAGAAGGCTCACAACGTGTCGTGTCGAGAGCAATTCTTCAAATAGGAGTTTTATTTCCCTCTGCGATGAAGCTGAGAAAGTAGTCAAATCGACCTAATTGTGTCATTCTCCACTAACTAGTATCACGACAGTTGGGAAGGCCGTGGAAGAAAACTTGACTTTTATTTTTGACTATAGAGAGGTTGGTTGCTGTTTTCTGATAGCTTGCAGCGCTCTGGAACGCTGTGTAATCAGTTTCGAATCTGCGTCTTGGTGGTTGTGCGGCAGGAGCCGTTTGTGGATATCCCTGAAGATGTGATCAGAAGTGCGCTGAAGGTGGTTCTTGGTGAGCACCTGTTTCTATTTCCTTACTTGTAAATGAAAGGAGCTTTCGTTTGCAAGACTCCCCTAAGCTGTTTGCTGGCCCGTCTCACCTGTGCTGTGTTGTCTATCCACAATGTGAACAACTTAACGTGCACAATCAGAAATCTGGTCATCCTTTTTCGCACCGTAATCACTCATATTTTTTTTTGTTTGATTGATGGTATGCAGATGGCACAAATCACCCATTGCTTATCCATTGTAATAAAGGAAAGGTGAGCATCATACTTGGATTCCAATGTTTTATCATGCTGGTTGTACAAGGAGTATGTGAAAACTAATCAAGCTTTGAAGCCATCACCAAATTTATGTTTTTGTTGCGTACTCAAATAGACTATGGTCCAACCTGGATGATGATCAAGAGAACTTCTGGAGCATTAGTGTGCTCGTACATTTGAAGATCCTAGAGAAGCAAATGCGTGCTGCAGGGCTGCTGCAGTGTCCTTGTTGCAGGCTAAGCATGACGAATCAGGGGCGTAGCTAGTCGATTGGAAGGACCCCCCTAAGACTATGCCATCTTTTTCGGTTTCCTACTTGATTTGCAGCATCGAACGGGATGTTTAGTGGGATGCCTCCGAAAGGTCCAGAAATGGTCGTTAACTTCTATTTTTGATGAATATAGGCGGTTCGCTGGTACCAAAGTTCGAATGCTTGACCAGCAATTCATGGAATTGTTTGATGTCTCTGAATTCAAGCAGAGGGGGAGGCCTTTGCTTCCCTCTCGTCCTACATAGTGGGCACATGCAGCAAGTTCACTCTCCCTTGTTCTATTCATCTCTTCTTTTGTAATCTTGAGCAGAACGTTTGGTGTACTTTGTAGGAAGCATTCCTTAGGCAGAGTGGAGCGGTTTCTAAAAGCTGGCTCCTAAGCTATAGGCTACCGTGTTTTTCTGAGACAAGAGGCGTCTCATAATGATGTATTCGGTGGCATAGAATCATTGGATGAGGCTCTTTTTTGCCATGTAGCTCAAACTGGATGCATGTCTTCTGGATCACGTTAGCTGAGTTCAAAAGCAACATGGAAGTGCGTTAAGGCTCTGCCGACCATTGGATGACCTTGCGTAGCACGCTCGAGCAGCCAGCCAGCCAGCCACCTGTGTTTCTCAGCTACCTTTGTCGCCACTTTGAAGTGAGCGTGCTGTTGCACATGTGGTCCTTTCCTTTCCCATTCTATGCCTGTTCTGTGCATCGTTATTCTTTGTTGCAGTTAGTGTCATGGTGCCACTGTAAAGTGCTCACTGCTTTGCTTGTTGCATGGATGGGAGCGTGGATGCCCTCAAGCCAAGCTGTGGTCGGCTGGCTAGCTAGCTGCAAGCGTCTGCTCGCGCTGAAGCTTGGCTGATATTATGAGCCGGCGGCTCTGTGACTTCCTATCGCTGGTTGTGTCTGCATTTCTGTTTCACTCCAACCCTTGGCTCCCTCTGCTTCGTCCTGCAAGAAGGGTGGGTTTACATTCCGCAGCATGAGCGGGAGCTGAACAAAGCGAAGGAAGGAGTCGGTGTAAAGGAACAATCCTCAAATCCAATAAATTTCCCCCACTACAAAGCGAAAGGCAATACTAGGTTCTGCTGCCATGGCTGCCTCCATAGAAAGTTCAGCTCCCCTCTGCCTGCATCGTGCCGTACCGTTTTGTCGTGTACAAACTGCCTCGAACTGAACGGAAAGCGCATCGAACCGTACTTATCCATAAATCTGAACATGGAAGCAGTTCCGCGTAAATTTATTCGGCTGACTGAACTGGGCTGGAACACGAAACGCTTCGCATGGAGAGGCAGCCCCCCTCCCCCTGAACCCCCCCTCCCCCGAGAGGGCCAGCGCTGGCTATAGGTACGGAAGCACCGGCCCTCCGCCATGACCTCTAGGGGACCTGCACGCGTTTGATCTTGGCCCTCCTGCTGCTGCCTCCCTCTCTCGCCCACTCCCTCTCTCGCCCTCTCCCTCTCTCACTCGCTCGCTCATCTCCTTGCACCCCTCTCCCATCGCCCACCCCCGTCTCCCGACCGCGCGGTTTTGTGGTCGAGTTCCCGACGCTTTCCTGCGACACCTGTCGCCCGGTTGGTTTGCTTTCCAGGGGCTCATGGCAGACAGCAAGCCGGAGCAGTCTGGGAGTCAGGCGCTTCGCCCTCAGGATTCTTGGCGTCTTCGAGGTGAGGATTTTCTGGCGACTTTCTGGCCTGCACAGGAAAAAAATATGTTTCCAGAGAGATGATGCGCACCATAGTAGCTGACTGGGTGCTGAGTGCGTGTTCTCTTGCTTGGTGCAGACGAAGCGAATGCTCCGGGAAAGGGACCTGCTGGCGAGGGGGAACATAAAGGTATGTTTCTTGGATGATGTTGTGGGGGAGGATTATGAGTGTGATGATCCTCTGTTTGCTCGCAACAATAGCAAAGGAGGAGAATTTGATAAGCTGCTGGGTTTAAACTCGTCCCACTACAATTTAAACAGAATTCAATATGTTCTGAAGTCACTGGCTGCCAGTTTTCTTTGGCAAACTGGTTCAAATTTTTTCTTGGATATTGATAGCTCCCTTCGCACATCCTTGGCTATTGTGCCTTCAGATCCAATCGGAGGGACAGACAGTATCATTCCTTTGTCTCCCCAATGGCTCTTCTCAAAACCCGGCGATTCCAAACCTTCTGGAGCCACTAGCTCTGTAAGGCACTTCAGCTCTGGCTGCTTCAGTACTTTAGCTAAGCTACCGTTTACGCCTCATGCTGGTTCTTCTTGTAATACACTAAGCTCATGGAGAGAGTCGTCTTCATTGGAAGAGGAGCTTGGCAGGAGCTGCAATTTTCTGATTCGGCAGAGATAAACGTGTTTTTTTTGCTGCAATAACTCAGAACTGAAATTTCGAGCCCTGTACAAACTAGTTTTGCATTTCAGTCATTTATGAAGCCAGCAAATACTTTTGTGTGCAGGAGTTATCTCGAAGCTCAAGCATAGAGAGCTCAACCAAAGATCGCTGGCGAGATTCTGTTCGAGGCAATGAAAGGTGGCGGCCAAATAGCATAGACCGTGATTCTGGTGAAACTGGGCGTGAAGGCGGGCGCCGCCTAGGCGGTGATCGCTGGGGGGAGGATGAAAGGGAAACCGTGCCTCTTGGGAAAACTCGAGGAACTGACCGTTGGATGAAAGACTCTGACAGAGAGCCTGATGTGCCCAGAAAGACTGGTGGTGATCGTTGGCAGGAGGTCTCCCGCCCTGTCGAGGGGGGGGAGTATCGGTCTCGACCAGAACGCTGGTCCGAAACTAATCGAGATCCCTTGGGGCGAGGCAACGAGCAGAAGCGGGAGTCAAAGTGGACAGTCAATAGGTGGGGGGCTTCTGATGAGAAAGAGAAAGACACTGGCATTCGAAGCAAGTGGGTAGATAGTGACAGGGAAAAAGAGAGTGAAACTTTGAAAGAGAAGGCTCCCAAAGAGACTGATAAGGATGTTGAAGTTCGTGACCGTCCGGGAGTATGGCGTCCACAGGGTAGAGGCCGTGGAGAGGCACCTCCTGGCGCACCAGCAAAATTCGTGCCAAGCGCTGGTAGAGGACGGGGAGATACTCACTCTGTTGGTTTCTCTATAGGTCGAGGTCGCGGAAATTCAGGTGCTCAAGGGCCAATAATTGGAGCGAGTGCAAGCCCTGAAAGATCAGACAGATGGGATACAGGGTCTTCTCGCCCCAGTTCTAGGTTAGGAGAGCCAACATCATCCGCCGTGGGCGCTAGTAACATTTTTCAGTACTCAAAAGGAAAGCTCCTTGAGGTGTTTCATAAGTGCAGTACAAGCCCTGGGTTTATGAAATATCCAGAGGGTTTTGTGGATGTTCCTCAGCTAACACAAGAGGAGCCTCTTGAGCCTCTAGCCCTCATTTCCCCATCAACCGAGGAGGAGGTGAGGATTGAGCTGGTCGAGCTAAAACAAGACTTCTTGTTCTGGTGCAGTAATGACATGTTCACCCGACATTGGAAGGAGAATGAAGTGCTCATGATGCCCTCCGAAAGCTGATTACTGTTTCCTTGCTCATGGCACCATACATTGCATACAACTCTCCACTGGCTGCTGGAAATGCCCTGCATGTTTCCGCAGTTTGGTTGCCTACCAATCGTATGTATGTCTTGCTGTGTCCAGTGTTTTGTTTGGTGTCTAGTAGCGTGATAGCGAGCCCTATCGTGTTCTCAGCTGCGCGTTCTCTGGCTGTGTTTATTTGACATCACATGTGTTTATCTCTATGGGTTGAAACAAAGAAAACCAAACATGGAAGAACCTTTTTTTTGGCTTTAAAATGCTATTCTTATCTTTCGTGTCTTCTTTGGCTAGCCTCTTGGTGGTCGCAGTAGTATCGGTACCGGTAGCCAATTCTTGAATTCAGAAGTTTATAATTCTTTATTATGAGTTAAGACTTTGGGTGACTTAACAGGACGGGCAAGAACAGAAGTTACCATAGCTGCTATGAGTTTATTGCTTAGATGCACGATTGTGCGGTCTCTTCCTTGGAAGGGCAATTGTCTGAATTGTGATTCTGTCAGGTGAACCGCTAGGCCTGTCCTTTCTTATTATAAACAATCTCCTCTTGACTCCAAGTATGTGTTTTGAGCAGGCATTGCTTGATGCCATAAGGAAAGGAGAGTTGACTGGGAGCGGGATTGTACATGGAGCACCGAAAGATGCAACACAGCCCAAGCAACGGGAAGAAGCGCAGAGCACCTTGCCCCCAACTCGCGGTCGTCCAAAGTCTGGTATGCAGCTTCTTGACATCCGTCAACTTCTTTCTTTCCATGTTGGTGGCAAGGGGCAGGTGAAGGAAAGGTCAAATTTGAGACCAGTGCGTCCTCTGCACGAGTTAGCCATGCAGAAATTCAGTCACTTTTAGGTTTACTATTTTTGTGGGCCTGCAAATGTGATCTTGTTAAAGGCACTCGATGTGTGGATATTGCCTAGGGCGATCGGAGGGGTCAATGATCTATATTTTTTTTGCAGACTATCAGTTTCTTGAATACTGTCTTTTGTGGAATATCAGCTATTTGACGTTAAGGTCTTTCAAACGTTCCTTCCTTTTTTTTTATTAAAACAGAATTGTATGCTGTCCCTTGTGCTTACTTGCGGCTGTTGTGCATGCAGGAAAAGAAGAGACTGTGTTCGATAGCCACCGCGAGGATGACTTTTTTGACGCCCCTGGCTTTGGTGACGTCCAAGGTGGAGAAGGTGGTACATTTGACCGCCTTGCAGAGGCACACTTTCAGAGTTCTGATCGTGGGGATGGCTGGGAGAGATCTCGATTGGAGGCAACAGCTGACCCCGAAGGTGTAAAACGAAACCATATTTTCTTGGAGTCTTTCACTCCTCTGTTTTTGTTGCTCTTGGCAAAGAAGAGGAACCATCCAGACCCATTCTCGTCATGCATTGTTTTCTTTGGATTCTATGTGTTGAATATGCCAACTTTCCTGAGGGGACTCTTCTTGGTTTCCGCTGTGAAGGGGAGGGTGGGAGGATGTTTGTAGTCACATGCAAAAAGACTCTTCTTAAGTCTGCAGATCCATCCAAACCTGATTTTGATGCCGATTTGCAGGCGGCCGAAGTGAACTGTGGAGGCGTGGAAGAACTGATGATTCAGGCTCAAAAGGAGACCGGTCATGGTCACGGGTGGATGATCGAGATGGGACTTCCAAAGGCGATGGGGCGTGGAGGCGCAAAACTGCTGATGGGGATCGACGATGGGTTTCTGATAGTGGTGAAAACTGGCGAGCAGGACATGGAAAATCAGGAGATGAGGGAATTGCGGGTCGGGATGAGAGGGGATGGAAAGGAGCTGGGCGGGATGATGGGGATGGTGAAAAGCCATGGAGAGAATCTGCAAATAACGAAGCCCGTTATGACGGGGGTTATGGAAAGCCCAATGTCTCAGAAAATCGGAATGGTTTGTCGGTGCAAAGCAGGAATGCACAACCCTTTGAATCCGAAGTTGAGGCGCATACTGGACGGGCACCGCAAGAGATGTCTTCCGTTCAGCCGGAACAGTTGACTCTGTGCTATAAAGATCCGCAAGGGGATATACAGGGACCTTTCCTTGGTGTCGATATAATTAATTGGTTTGAGGGAAATTTCTTTGGCATCGATTTGCCTGTGAGACTCGCTGATGCACCTGCAGGCACTCCCTTTGAACCACTAGGAACTGTTATGCCTCATCTGAAAAGGAGAGCTCTTGTGCCACCTGGATTTGTAGCGCCGACTCAGGCTGAAGAGTCACAGACTGACAGTAGTAAGGCCTTAGAAGCGGGTGGAGAGGTGGATGATGCCGGGAAGGTAAAGGAGACAGTGAATACTGTGTGGGCCAGAGACTCTGGAGGAAACAAACAGAGTGCCGAAAAGGAGAGATTGGCAGAGGGTCCTACTAGAAGTGCTGGAAGCACAGACTCTGCTGGCAAGCTGCCCAACGCCGAGAACGGTGAGTGCACGAGTTCAACACTTTCCCGTGCTACTTCAGGCGTGACATGTTCGCAAATAGCCATTTATCACTAAAGTGTTTCCTGCCAGGCTGGGAGAAAGCGGCCATATAACAACGGATAGTTAGTTGGTAACTGATACTGGTTTTGCAGTTAGCTGCTGTGAAGACTGAGCTGCTGCTGGGGTTCTGCTGTATTCTCTTCCGGGCTTTTCGCAAGTTTAGGGCAATAGGACTCAGCTTGCTGTTGGCTGCTACTGAGTTAGTAAAACGAATTCTCGTTTTCAGCTTTTTGCCAACTGATGTGAATTCTTCACTTTGATTTACTTTGCTGTTTATAGGTGGGAATCTGCCGGTGGACAAGCTTTTTGCTGCTGATGACTCTGTCCTTCTTGGCCTGGCGGATCCAGCTCCTAGTGGCCTGGTGGAGAGGTCGTTTGCAAGCAGGAGAAGAATGTCAGCATTTCCTCGAGTTGAAGCTGATGAGCCACTGCCAACTGTGAAATCCACATTAACTCCGACAGTCAATGCGGGAGACCTCTCACCGTGGACTGGGCATAATGCCGATCCCACAGCCTCATCCTTGGCAACCATGAACACATCTGGTTTGTCAATGCCCATCCAGGGCAGTGGATCGTTGTTATCTGGAGTTACAGCTCATTCAAATATTCAAAGTTTTCCTTCTGCCGTCCAATCACTCCCTTCACAGCTGCAACAAGGAGACCGAGGTGAGAAGATCCAAGAGATCCGATACCAGCAAGATGTACAGGAGCGTCGTGCCTTCCCTGAGCAGACAGAAAAGGGACCTCACATTCATACATCACAACGGCAATTCAACCATACAGGAGTTGAAGCAAACATTCCTGGAGCATTCCTTCCTCCATTCTCGGCAGCGGCCAATTTGGCTCAACAGCGTCCTTTACTTCCATCACAGGGCGAGCATGTCTCATGGCCCGGCCCTCATTCTGAAGGGACTCAAGCTGCTGGTTTCCTACGCCCGGTTGGACAGTCTGCAAGGATTCCTGATCCATTGGAGCGATTTGGAACAAGCCATGTCCGACCTCCCCCAGATTCAAGACTCATGCATGCCCAGCAACAGCAGCAACAGCAGCACGAGCTTCAGCAAAGACTTCTTCAGCAGCATCTACCTCCGCAACAGTCGTTTCCTGCTCCACCACCCGCTATATTACAGGCACAAGTGTTGGATTTGCTACTGCGAGCCGGAATTCCCCCAGATGTGCCTTTGGAACAGGTCTTGCAGCAACATGGCCCGGCCTTAGATCATCTCCTTCGCATACAACACCAACAGCAGCAGCAGCAGCAGCAGCCGCCACCGCAGCATTTGCCAGGACAGCAGCCTCAACATGGTGCTCTCTTTGATCGCATTTCTCAACCTTCTTTGGCCGACCAGTTGCTGCTTCACCAGCATCCCGGGAGGCAGGATAGTAGTTCACTGCTCCGAGGAAGAGTCGATCAGTCTCTTGGAGAGCGCCAATTGTTTAATGCAGGGTCCGCCCATGATCGGATGCTCCTTCAACAGCGGCAGGAGGAGCACCTTCATCACCTCCGGGCAGCAGGACAGCAGGTGGACGGAGGGAAGCCCAACCTCGCAGATGGCCTTGGCAGCAATCCTACCCAAGAACTGCGGATGCTGGGTGTGTGGGAGGTTGATGAGTTTGGCCGATTTGTTCAGTCAAAAGAGGCTCCTCCCGGGCGAACAGAAAGCAAAGACCACCTTCCTGTTCACCCTCATCTTCAGAGTCTACTTCCCCTTGAGCAGAGGCATCAACAGGTCTTACAGGAACCACATCATTTGGTTCAGTTACATGCACTGAGCCAAAATCAGCCGCAGCCGCCCGTGGCACAACAGGCTGCGGATCAGCATCCCCTGCAACACCTCCTTGCCCAGTTGCAGGTGCAGCCTGCACATCAGTCTAGTGGTGCTACTGGCAGTGGAAATTTTGCATTTGTCGACAGCGGGACGGCTGGGAAAGTGAAAGGTTCTGTGGCTCCAAACTCTCAAGTTCCTCTACAGGCAGTGAAAATGGATGCCTCAGCTGTAATGCCTCAAACAATAGATTCGAGTTTCAGCAATAGGAGCGTGTCTCATTCAGAGGCTGGAGTAGGTAGGAAGGAGCAGGAACAACAGTGGGCTGGATATTCTTTGGGAGAGGCTACCGTGGACTCTCGCTCTCAAGTTGAGAAAGGAGCTGCCCTGACATTGCCAACAAACAATCTGCCCACGTCTATCGACTGGAAGGACGATGTAAATAAGAGTCATGTTGGTGGTAAGCGAATGCAATCGCATGGTCAATCCGCAGAGAAAAGCACCTCGGAAAGCAAGTTGGAGCGTGATTCAAGTGACGGATGGAGGGCACAAGGTGAACATGCTCAAAATTCAGCAAGCGATAAGGCGTACGGATGGCAGCCTGGTTCAGAGTCTGTTCAGGACTTTCCTCCCGTTAGCTCAGGCTGGTCGGTCTCATCTCCCCTGCCTCCATCATCATCACCTGCCGCTACTCCTGCACCGAAGTGGCGCCCCCCTGTGCTGCCTCCGCAGAAGTCGTTGGCTGAAATTCAAGAAGAAGAGACGGAGCAGCGAAAGCGGGAATTGGAGCGTGCAGAGTCAGAAGCTGCTGCTGGAGGAACGGCACTGTCAGCCTATGGGCCATGGAAGGCACCCGACACCGTAGGATTTGCCAAGTCTTTGAAAGCTATCCAGGAGGAGGAGAGTAGGGTCTCTAGGGCATCTGGCCAAGGTCTTCTACGGAAGGGGGACTCTGGAGGGGCAATCTGGGGCGGTATGACAAATTCTGTACATACTGGAGACTTGAAGTCAGGTTTGCGGGATGTTATGGCTGAGGAGGTACTCAGCAAGGCTGCAGAGGCTACTGTAGCAGTTATCCCTGCAGTTTCTGAGTCTCCTCCGACATCTGTGGGGGCTGAAGAGGCTTCAGCCGTGCCGACAGATGATGGAGATTTTGTGGAAGCGAAGGAAACTAAGAAGAGCAAGAAGCGTGCGTCCAAGTCTAAAGCTAACACTAGTGCAAAAGCAAATAAAGCATCACCAGTCCCCGCTGCTTCAGAGAGTCCCGCCCCTCGGTCATCATCCACAAAGGCAGAGAAGGTGGCTGATCCTGAACTTCCAAGTCCACCCCCCGCCTCTTTAGCAGACTTCCTCCCGCAAGAACCAATGCCTGTCCAGCCTGCTCCTCCTCCTGCTTGGTCAGTGAATGCTGCTAGACCAGTCAAGGGAGCTGCCATGTCTTTGAAGGAGATTCAACAGGCTGAGCAGCGTGCAAGAGAAGAGCAGGCCAAGCAGCAGGCTATGGAGCAGCAACAAGCTGTGCTTCGCCCGCGGCCAAGTGTGGCTGCTAGTGGTCCTTGGGTGCGTACTCCTCCTCCTGTTCCCTCCCTTGCAGGCAGCTCCCCTGCACCTGTGGGGTCTGTTCCGCCCCCTGCATCGGCAGGGCGAAGTCCTGCTGCCCCGGCAAAGAGTACTGTTGAAGATAAGGACGAGCTGTTTTGGGATTACAAGTCGTCGGAGGATGTAGTGATGACGATTGGAACGAAGAAGGCAGTTGTGGCACCTGAAAGGTAGGTTGTCTTGTTGCTGCTCCCAACCTTTGCAGACTCCAAGTATGGCATTTGCCTGTCATAGGCGGCACCTTTACCATCTATTGATGTCAGGTGAACGATTTTCTTCACTGAGGCTGTGAGATGAGGTTTCTCGCGCCCCCTTCTTAGCGAGACAGGTCTACTTTTTGTCGTTCTCCCTTTTCCTTGGACTCCTATCTTGGTAGTGTATTTCTTACTGCCCATCATGAAACTCGATTTTTGTGGGAAATCCAATGATTCATTCAGGCTACTCTGCCCGTAAATGTCTGTCTTGGTTTTCGTTTTCTGCAGGCAGGAGTTCCCTTCTTTAGCGACTTTCAAGGGGCAGAGTACTGCTTCTGCGTCGGCCGTCCCTCTCGTACGGCCTGGCATGGCTGCTCCCACAAAGCAGGCCGCAGTTTTGTCGGGAGTGGTCCGTCCCTCTGCAGCGACTGCTCCACAGTGCTCTGCAGAGTTCCCTTCTTTGGCGGGAACGGCAGCAGGAAACGCTGGCAAATCGACAACTAAAGCTAAGAAGGTAGCAGGCAAGACAGGTATGTTTGAGCTCACTGTCTTGTACGACTGACATGCGATCTGTCAAACTATAAGATGCATTCTAGGCCTAGAGGCATTCTCTTGAATGTGCTATCCATCTCCTACATTGGGAAGGACCTTCACATTACAGATTTCTGAATGCAGCCTCACGTGCACAGCTGCTGAAGTCTGTTCGGTGGTGACGTTAGAGTGACAAGTTTGAAGGGTTAAGGCTCTCTTTTTAAGAAATCATGGTGAATCCATACTTTTGAAGCATTCGTTTCCGAGGATACAACATCACATGGGGTTGGTTGATCTCAAATATTATAGGCTACATTTTTAGTTTGTGTTGTATCAAAAGCTGTCCAAGGTAAAAGCTTGGAATCTTGCCTTGTATCTTGCCTGAAATTATCTTTTGTATGGCTACCGTGACAGACGCAAGTGATGCAGCGAGTGCTCAACCTGCATCCAATGTGGAGGCGCGGGCTTTCCGGTCGTGGTGTGAGATCAACATGAAGAAATTGACTGGGAACGACGGTAAGCGTCAGTGTATCTTTCCATTTCGGCATGCATGAGCCACGTCAGCCATGTATATACCTGTTACAAAAGCCGCATAGTGAGGAGTCTCAAGTGAAGCTCAAGTGTGAATGCTCGACTGTAGTGTTCGATGAATATCATCGCTCTCGAAAGTTATTGTTCTTTGTATGCCCTCTCGAAGGCGTCAAACAGTTGCCCGGGAAATCCTACGTGAATCCATTGTTGATCTTTTGGTATTGTTTCCACGGTCTGACATGCTACTTGTTCGGTTATTGGCTGTGGTCTCAGATATGACTTTGCTGCAATTCTGCATGTCGCTGTCTTCCACGAGGGAGGCAGGAGACTACCTTAGCCAGTACTTGGGCTCTGCCCCTCCCATGCAGGCCTTTGCGGCAGAGTTTCTCCGCCGCAAGGGCGCCCTCACACCGGCCGTGGCTCGGGCCGCGTTTCCTGTGAGCGATGCCGTGATTCAGGACCCGCCCGGACGGAACGGGGGGGGGGGCAGAGGGGCGGAGGGGAAGGTAAAGGTCGGGGATAGGGAGGAGGTGAGAGGGCGGGAGTTTGAGGGAACAGAGGAAGGTCAGGCTGAGGGAGGTTCTGCAAAGCAGGGAGGAGCAGTTGCGGGAGGAGCAAAGAAGAAAGGGAAGAAACCGAAGAAAGCGGTGGACCCTTCTCTGCTGGGGTTCAGCGTGACAAGCAACCGCATAATGATTGGGGAGATCCAACGAGTGGAAGACTGAGGAGGGTAGGCTGGAGTTTACGAGAGGGATATTGTGAAGGTAACTGCTGAGCTGATGATCGAACAGAGTAGACAAAGCAGGCAAACTTATTGGAATTTATTCTGAAAATGTTCCGGCAGGGAAATGGAGAGGGCCCCTAGAGTTCATACACCACCACGTGCTAGCTGCAGAATTGGGGGAGCATTGGTCCCTCTTTCTTAGCAGCTAAGGAGGATGGTGTCTACTCTATGTGCCGCCTTGATCGTCAATAGAGCCCAGCTACGCCCTGCTGTTGGCTCAAAGCCGCCTGCTCTTTGTATTTTCATTGTGAGCTGGAACGTACAAAGTTTGGAATGTTGGACCTTTTCGTGTGATAGGTGTACAGGTGGCAAGCGGGCGCTCCCACGTTCGGCAATTCAGCAATTACTGTCTAGTGGGTAGTGTAGGCGTAGGCAGCCGCGGGATGGCTAGAGCAGAAATAGGGCCTTATTTGGGGCTCTCCTATCAATCTCAGCCATCATGCTGCGTGTTGTGGCCCTGCGCTGTGTCCCTCTCTCGTGAGCATTCACTGAATTGTTGCACAAGCAAAGCCCTGGTTGTCTTCCTTCTGCTCTTGGAACTATTGGCTCTGTGACATTTTTGCAATGCCAAATTTCCATTCTCAGCGCTTGCTGCCGCCCCTCCCTCCCTACCTCCACTCATATTGCTGCAAAGAAAAGAATGAAGGAATTTTTGCAGTCAAAAAAGGACCAAGAAGAGGGCGTTGTAAAACTCCAACACACAGAGTTGGCACGTGCAAGCCTTATCCATGGAAAATTCCCGTTTCGACGCTGTTTGACCAACGGAACGGCGGCGATTCGGAGCATGTAACTGTACGGATATGTACGGCCTGCACCGATCCGTCCGGCAGAGAGCTGAACCCCCCACGGCTTTAAATGAGAGAGGGCGAAAACTGCGATTGATTGCCTGCTCTCCTGCTCCGTGGTCGCCTGCGTGCCTGCAGAAAAGTTGGGCATACGTTCGTGGGAGAATTCGCTCTTCTCAATATACATCTTTAATTTGAGGTTTTTTGCGCTTTTTGTGCTACTCTGGGAGTGGCATAATCAAGGGCTCTGGTTTGACTGACTGACCATTTGGTTATCTTGAAGGACAAAAAAAATGTCAGTTGAGTTGGAAATTGAGGAGAAGAAGGAGCTCGATTTGGGTAATCCTGACGTCGTCACAAAGTACAAAAATGCAGCCGAAATTGCGAACAGTAAGGCGGCTTTTGCCCAGCGCGTCCGGATTCTTGGAAGAGCCGCAGTGGTGGTGTTGGTGTCGGAGGTCTTTCCCGGTTTCCTTATCAAATGTGAATTCTGTTGAGGTTGGGTTGGACAGAAGCACTCGCAGCAGTAATATCTCTTGCAACACCGGGTTCTAAAATTATCGACTTATGCGAGAAGGGAGACAGTACTATCAACGAGTAAGACGCCATGCAATTCTTTTTGCAGATATTTGTTCTTTTTTATCCGGCTGAATGCAGTTGTGGCAACCGACGCCATTCAATTGCTGCAGAGAGGTGTGGACTGACACTGCTCAACTGGTCGTATTTGCAGGCTGTGCGGAAATGTGTTCAAAAATGCGAAGAAGAAAATTGAGCGAGGTGTGGCCTTTCCAACGTCCATATCAGTGAACAATGTGGTGTGCCATTTCTGTCCAATGCAAGGGGATGAGACAGCACTCGCTGACGGCGACCTTGTCAAAATGTAACGTCCTCTGTGACTTGTTGCCGCTCGCAATCTAAAAGACTCGTTTGTGGACAGTATATTTGTTTTCAAACTTGACTTTTGTGTCCAAGTCAATTCCTGCTTCTCGTCAAATTCTTTGAACTGGTACAATTTGCGACTCGAGAAGCTACATTGAAAAGTTTGTGTCCATTAACAGCGACTTTGGAGAACACGAGATAATTTTCGCGTCGGGGAATGCATCGTTGTTCTCTTTAACTGATTTCAACCCCCGATTGATGTTTTCAGTGACCTTGGCGTTCACATTGACGGCTTTATAGCAGTAGTTGCGCATACATTAGTGCTGCAAGACGCTGATACTCCTATCACTGGAAAAGCAGCGAACGTCATAGCGGCTGCTAATACTGCGGCTGAAGTGGCTATTCGGCTGGTCAGACCGGGCAAGAAGGTGCAGATTTCTGCTTTTCCAACCATCTACTCCCATCTTATGGGGCGCCTTTCAAACTCTTTTTTGGTCATATCTGGATACTGCGGTACTCGTTAGGTCTTCCTTCTTTGTCCCGCTCCTTATAGGAACAGCCTGTTTCTCTGCATTTCTATTCAAGTCTGAACACTTCGTCGAACTTTACAAGAATCTAGGCACGTGAAAGCGCGCTGAGGACTGAGGCTCATCACATATTCATTTTTTTTCTTTTTTAGTCAAATATTCTGTAGTAATTCTTGCTATCTCCTACAAGGCTTTCGGAATGATGGAGGTGTTTCGATTCTCTCTTGCGTTGGTAGGCACGTTATTGATTGTTAACTGTTTTTAACTTTTGGTGCAGAATAAGGAGGTGACAGAAGCACTACAAAAGGTGGCGGCAGCTTACGATTGCAAAGTAGTGGAAGCTGTTCTTAGCCACCAGATGAAGCAGTTTGTTATCGATGGAAACAAGGTGGTTCTAAACGTTTCCAATGCAGACACACGGGTGGACGACTTTGAGTTTGAAGAGAATGAAGTTTATGCCATTGACGTGGTTATGAGCACAGGGGAAGGCAAGGTGGGATATACAGGCCTTCTTCTTCCTGACTTTTTCCCTGTTGCAGTTTGCATTCTACTAATATATCAGGTAGGGATGGAGATTAGCGCACTTAGAGCTTGGGCCTAGCTATGACATCACTTGATACCTTTGCATACTTAGGTTTGATTCTGTGCTGAGTAAATGCTTCTAGCGGTATCCTAGCTTACAGAAAGTAGTCTTGTTCTTTGTACGTTTCCTTCCATGAATTGTGGGAACCTCCTACCTAGCAGTTGTGTTTAATGTTGCTTCATTGCTGTCGAGGCTCGAATTCAATTGAGCTAACCGACCGACATGACGTTTCTTAATAACAGCCAAAATTGCTAGACGAAAGGGAGACGACTATTTACAAGCGAGCGATTGACAGGAGTTACTCGTTGAAGATGAAGGCATCACGAGCCATCTTCAGTGAGATCAACACAAAATTTGCTGTTATGCCATTCACAGCAAGGTGAGATATTTTTTCTTGCACTGTCCCACTGGAGTTGAAGTTATCGGTTGCCGATAGGTTTCTATCCATCACTCAATAGGAACACTAACTCGAACAACTGTACAATAATAAGCTTCTTGAACATGTTAGTGCTTACGGTCTCTTTCTTCTGATTCTCAGGTACTTGGAGGAAAAGCGAGGTGCCCGATTGGGATTAGTTGAGTGTGTGAACCATGAGCTGCTTCAACCTTACCCTGTATTGCATGAAAGGCAAGGTAGGGCTTCCGAGGAAACCCGTGGTTCAACGCATGGTTCACTTGAATATTATAAAATAGGAACTTAATAGACATAATGATCTATTTGTATGGTGCTTTTGTAATAGCACGATTTCAGCCATGCATGACGTAGCAATGATTCTTACATGGAAGTCGTGACATCATTCTCCTTCTGGAACAGGTGACCTGGTTGCACAGTTCAAATTTACCGTTCTCCTCATGCCAAACGGTTCAGACAGAGTCACGGGCGCTCCCGTCCAAGCCTTGCAACCCTCGAAAACCATTGAGGATCCTGACATTAAAACATATTTGGCACTCGGACTCAAGTCCAAGAAAAAGGGAGGAGGCAAAAGGAAGAACAAAGGTACTTGTCGCCAGCTTCTCACCCGGATCAACTTGCAAGTGCCTGTTGTGCTTTCTGAGCATATGATGCAGCTGAAGGAAACAACCGAAGGAACTCAATCTGTATAGAGTGACGTCAGAAGTGTACGGGAGTTAACGTGTTGACTTCTTTGGTGGATCTCACAGTAAATGCTGGTTGATGTGGTCTCCTCTTCAGGTTTACGAGGGTTTGGTCAGTTCTTCAGTTATATTGGAAACTGATCGGTGGCTTGTTGAGTGTGTGCAGGCAAGGATGGAGAGGGAGTAGAGACTGGAGATGCAGCAGATGCCAGCTAGCACGGCCCTAGTGAGGGGCTCAGACCCATGCTGAGGTGATCCCTTTTTTGCAGCGCACAAACAATAGAGAGAGGTAGCTTTATGTTGCACAGAATGCTTTTGTTCCCCAGTGCGAGAAAGAGGGGTATATTTGGCGGTAGAATCCTTTTCCTTCCAGGGGTGGGCGAGGCGGAGCTTTCTCTTCATGGCGGCAGGGAAAGCCGGCCGCCAATGTCGGATGCTGAATGTGGTGCTGACCTGGTTACTTGGAATGTTCCATTCAAATGAATGTTCCTTTGGCGTCATTGCTTCGACTTCTTTTGCACCTGTACTTGTGCTCCCTTGCTGCTTGTTTGCGTTTCAGGGTGTGCATGCCCCGCATTCAGCAAAGGGATCAGCCATTATTTTGCCTTCTTCGGACAATTTTCAGTTAACGAAGAGCATGTGAGATATGTGCGGTTGCACTGTTCTCGTAGATGGAGATACAAAACTGGCAGACAGAATGTTGCGCGGTCTGATGTCCAACGCTTATCACTTGCAGCATCATGTTGGAAAAAGAGAAGGGGCGAAACGTCTTCAAGGGATTGAATCGAAGAGACGTTGCTTCAGCCGTTGTTTTCTGTCTGCCAAGGGAGCAGTGTGTCCCTGCCACGCTTTTGCTCAACCTAAGCAAAGTTCGACAAGCAAGGAGGTCTGCGATATGCAAGAGAAAGAGACCAAGAGAAAGCATGCGCATGTGCGTGTGCTTTTGCACTGCAGTAGTTAAGCTCTGGAAACAACCAAGTTCAACTCCTCTCTAGCAGCATTCGGTCCTCGGTCAGTCGCGTGGTCGGCCCACACAATCCACATTTCCTCTCGACAACCTCGTGACCGTCCGCAGACGCACAGACTCGAACAACAGTTTGAAGTGTTCTGCTAAAACAAGACATGGCATGACCAGGTTTCCTGAGCAAGAAAACAGCCTTTCCAGGAATAATCCTGAGGAGGAAAGTAGATCGAACTGACTACCGGGAATGGCTACAAAGAGATAACTTCTAACGTCTATTGGCATGGTCACAATCTGCCCTTTGCCTGAACTGCGGGTCAGTCCTCCATTGGAAACAACTATGCTAGCGTTGAAGGCATTTCCCGACGCCCTTTCATCGCGTAGCTTTATGTCTACTGTAAAGGGGTCCCCAGCACCGACAAGAAGTCGTCACTAGACGCGAGACCATCAGACAAAACTTGGGGCAAACGACTGAACTCGAATGTCTACTAAGGAATAGTACTTCGAGCAATGCACAGCCCGCTCTCTCGTCACAACTCAGTGCGCGTCTCAACGAGCCCTCCCAAAGAAGTCGATGCTGCAATTGTATGCAGAGACAGACTTTGAAACGGAAGACCATTTTTATACTCTGCAAATTTTTCCAAAAACCTAGTGAATCGAGCTCAGGACTATCTTTGCTGTAAGTGCTTCCTGCGAAAAAGAACGTTACCGGCAGGAAGGAATTGGGAAGCAAAGCTTGCAGGAACAAGTCCCGCTTCAGCAGATCTGGAAGCTCGCCTTTCCAGACTTTATTCCTCGGGTCATCTTTCGAAAAGTTGGCCAGTCGGAGACCAATTATGGATGTCAGATCCACCTTGATCGAATCCCATACGGAAGCAATCCTTCCAAAAACTTCATGAGGAGGTCATGACCACTGCATCTGCAATAGAGAAAAAACGAATCCTATCAAATCGGCCCCACAACTCCCAGCTTTTGTGCCCTTCTGTCAAAGTCAGCCATCTCATTGAACCGCAGGTATAGACTCTCCAACATTCTCCTTCACCGCTGCCACGTCTCCCGTCTCCTGCGCAGGTGGCTGTGCTGCCTTCTGTGAGCCGGTCGCCTTTGCCAACATCACGAATGTCGAACCTCCAATTAGATTATTGGCAGCTCTGATGAGGAAGGAAAATACCCGAAATAAATTGGGACTAAAAATTGGGATCACAACTTGATCGAGGCCATTGAGACACTGGTATCGCAGGTTGCTGCTCAACCCCATATGCAACGCCCAGGTTGTCGCATTCAAGAAGGGGGGAGGGGGACTGTTCTGGAGGATAAAACTGGGCTGCAACAATCTGCGCACCCCGAGCAGCAAAGTTGAAATCGCTGTTCCTGTGAGGCCGGCCAAGAACCCCACGCCGGCAAACTGCGCGCCCTTGTAGGCGAAAGTTCCCACTCTCGAGAGCAGAGAATAGGCTCCGCCTTCAAACATATGTCCGGGAGGGCAGCTGGAGAAGATGGAAGGAAGGCTGCGAGCAAGCGCTCCCGGGGCGCTTGTCGGGGCGAGGAGGTACATGAGGGCAAAGTTGACGATAGAACCGACAACCAGCGTGCAGAACACGAAGTCTAACTCATTCAGACCAAAATTAGGCCTCGTCGCCATATCTCCAAGGACGCAGGCAGTCACTCCAATGATCTGCTCGGTCAGAACTTTGAAAACAAACTGCGGATCTGCATCAACCCTTTCCGACCAGCCTTTAGCCAACATTGCCAATATATTTCCACCTTCACTGCCATTGCTGTCGGCAGAATTTCCACCGTCGCTATTCCAGTCACCACTGCCGCCGCTTCCAGACCCTCCTGCTCCCGCACCTCCCCCTCCCCCTCCCCCCAGAGATATCGCCGCGTCAATATTTTCAGATCCCCCTGCTAAACTCTGCGAGGAAGCAGCCGCCTTTGCGCATATACTCTGGCTTCCTCGGATCGATCTGAGAGACGATCCGCGCGCAGAGTGCGAGCTCGCCCGGCGGGGGAGGGAGGCGGGCCCCCTACGCTCAGGGCCTGCCCTCAGGGCTCCCACGCGGCGGCTGCAGACCGCCGGTAGGGCACACGTCATGGCGGCGGCCATAGTTCTGCGACAGTGGAGGTGGCGCAGAGGGAGAGAGAGAGAAAGAGAGTGAGAGAGAGGGAGAGAGAGAGGGAGAGAGAGAAAAAGAGAGGATGAGACAGGAGAGAGGGGGACGCAGGGCTCATGCAAAGCGAGGGTTCAGAGCGTCCGTACGATGCCACGTGGAAAGCAGACAGAACCAGCGCGATATTCTTGTAGGGAATGAGAGTTCGCCACGTGGCAAACAAAATTGGCGTTCAAAATAAAAGCGGCCAATGGGAGCGGAGCAAGGGATCCGCCGAGGCCGCGTCCGTACAGGGCACGGGGGAAGCGTACGGCGCCAATGGTTGGCTGACAGCAGACCTCGACAAATAAGGGAATTCCCTTAATAATGTATGTAAACGTTTTTTAAGGCAAGATATTTGAGATTTTTCTATGGGATTTTAAGGGAT
Source organism: Zygnema circumcarinatum (assembly GCA_037447605.1). Taxonomy (NCBI): domain Eukaryota; kingdom Viridiplantae; phylum Streptophyta; class Zygnematophyceae; order Zygnematales; family Zygnemataceae; genus Zygnema; species Zygnema circumcarinatum. Next base: position 7,237,300 of record CM074804.1, read on the forward strand.
ATGTGAGCAAGGATCTCTTAGCCCCCACTGCCCTTGCCCCCCCTGCCTGCCCTTGCCCTTTTTGCCCCTGCCCCCACATTTTCTCTAATTAATTCAATCGCTTTCATGCATATGTCCATTTAACTCTAAAGCAAAGGATGAAAGAATCACAAGGTAAAAATGCAGAAAAGAAAAAATATATGAAACCTTTTAGATATTCTAGGACATGCTCATCCAAGGACTGCAAGAAAGCACCAGCTTCAATCAGTCACCTGCAATGAAGTGAAGCACCAACGTACAAGCTATACTTATATGACCTTTTTGTTCAACTAAGAGCACACCCCAATCGCTTAATATCAATCTAAACTGACACTACCACCAAACTTCGGATCTCCGACAACCCTTGATTCGTCCCTTAACAAAACTATATACGGGACAGACAATAATCTTTTTATGGGATTTAAAGGATTTCGTACAGAGATTCCCTTAATTGTAGACGCCTGGCTAACAGTTCAGCAAGTGTACGGTAAATGGGGAAATGGTTTACGGCACGCGTACGGATGGTTCGAAGACGGACGGACGGACGGATGGTTGTACTTTTTAACTGACGTAGAATTTTGCAGGCGAACGGACGTTCAAAGAGTGAGGATTTTAGGGTTTGAGAGGGAGAAGGTATGCGAGGTGAAAGGAGAACTGAAGGCCAGTCTGCGCTCTGTTTGCGGTGCAGGAAACAGGTAAAAGGCAGCATTTCGTTCCTTGAGGATGGCAGCTGCAGCTCCCTCTAAGGATGCACAGAATCTGGAAAGAAAAACGGTCCCGGATACGGGGCAGGGTTTGTCGTATGGAAACCCTAAGTGGAAGCAGAGGGGGGCGGCAAAGGAGGTGCGGAAGGAGGGGATTGGATCACTGGAAGCTCGGCTGCAGGCCTGCGGAGCCATCGATGGCACCTTCTGCGGCACAGCTGTGCTCGCAGAAGCGTGGTCTGACCAGGCAGACCTACTCGAGCGAGCTGGCTATGGCCGCCTCATACCCGGGCATGTTCCCGCCTCACTGCTTCCGTTGTGTTCTGACCCTGGAGGAACTGCTCCTTCACGAGGTAGAGTGATCGTTTTAGTTCAAAATCTCGGAGCTTTGATTGTGAATGTTGAAGTAGCAGACTTCTAGGCTCACTCCTTTCATATAATATTTTGTTGAATACCTCTGAGAGGTATCTTGGAGGAGCATGATTGGCCTGCATTTATGCAGATGGCATTTTGGAAGAACCAGTCTATTCTTGGAGCATCTCGGCCCCCTTTTAACCATTTACATACGATTGAACGTTTGTGATCGTGCTTGACACTCTTTTCAGTTCTTCAAACAGTATTTATGTTGCACTTTGATCAACTTACTACGCCAAAACCTCAGGTTCTGGTCTGATGTTTACCCCACCTTTGCCGATATACATGAATGCAGATTGAGAAGAATGCCTGTAGCTGATTGGCGATTGGCAAATTTTTCCCATTCCATCGCCAATTGGTGATCAATGTGACATACAGCTCACTGAGCGCGCCTTCCCTTGTCGGCGAAGGTGGTTGCAGCGCGAGACAAGAGACTGGAGGTGTACAGGAAACTGTTGTGTACCAGTTCTCATTAGAAGAAGCTTTCTTCCTCTGCCATGGACTTGGCTGCCTACGGGTGCATGCCCCCGACCAGGTAATCATAACAAATGTTCTCATTGCACAAATGGGCTCGACAGCCGTAGCGAGATATGATTTTTGACGCCTAATTTCAGGAATTTGCAGAATGGCGCTCTGGAGCATGAATCGCTATGGCGCCTTTGCCAAAGGAGTCAAGAAGGCTTTGTCGAGGCCTACGTGGCCTATGCACATCTGCGCAGCAAGCGATGGGTGGTACGGCCGGGGCTGCAGTATGGTGCAGATCTCGCAGCCTATCGCCATCACCCATCATTTGTCCATTCAGAGTACGCCTCCTGCCGCCGATTCCAGTTTTGCCTTCACCTTCTCGCTGGATATTGTTGCAGATAAGAATGGATGAGCGCACATTTCATAGCGCAGATAGTCCCCCTGCTCGATCGAAAACATTAGAGGTGATTTCTGTACTGTATGTTGGACGGATTGTCTCCGAGAATGGTCGGGGATTTGCGAGAGAGGATGTTGGGGGTTGATGCGTTGCCAATTAGAGCGGACTGGGCTGCATCTGGTAGCAGCTGATAGAGAAGAACTGAGACCTGTTTGAGCGGGTGTGGTGAAACAGCTTTGCAGCTCTCGTTGTAAGGGCAGACGATGCCTCTCCTCGATTGGCATCGTGGACTGACGTGCATGCCATGACCCGACTTTGTGGGACGGTCTGCAAGGTGGGCTAGTAGGTTGACTCGCCGTAAAAATCAGATGCAGGCACGACTGCTGAAAGCTGTCGCAGTAGTGATCATCTGAAGGTCATGCTCATGACTGCGGGAGCACTTTCATGATCACTTTCTGTTTGGGGTGGGAGCAGACCTTGCTGCTTCTTCATGTCCTCCAAGACGGCGGCAGCACGCCCACCGAGTCCTTGCAGTGCTTGGGGGAATTTTCGGTGGAAAGTTCTGCTGTCAGGCGCTGGTTGCCGGAAAAGAACCGTGGCAGTCTCAAGTGACAGACAGGCAGGCTGTATGGGCCAGCGCGGCTGTGTCGCAAGTGTGGGAAAGTGTGTTTTTTCACGTTGGCACTCGCTTGTATGTCGATAGGAATGTGTCAAGCTTTGTGTGCGCTTGTTTTGAGACTGCATTTTGTCCTCGTACTTGCACAACCATTTATGGACTTTTCTTTTCCTCCCCCCCCCTTTTTTTTTAATAATGGAAATTGGCCCTGTATTCTCCTTGTCATCGTCAGCATGTCCACAATTTGTTGCATTCAGAATTGTAATCAGAACGTGCAGAACCCAGTAGTCTTGCTGTATTGGGACCATAGTATGTTGAACTAAGGAAATTGCTCGTGAATCATCCATTTTGTATATCTACATACACTAGTTGAGTGTTCGTAACTGTGCAGCAAAGGCAAGCCTTGTCATTATTGACACTACTTTATTGTCGCCTGTTTCATGGAAAAACAACTCTTCTAGCTTCGTCGCATTAGAATGCAAGTATGTAAATCGCAACATCAACAGCTCGTGAACGCTGCTGCTTGTTCAGTGGCATGACCATTGTGGACACATCATAACTCAGAAATCTTAAAGCCTATCTCTCCCGGTTGTACAACTGTACAGGAGTATGTCAAGTCGTCATTCAGCGAGTGGCGCAGCTGGGTCAGCTTCACTCAGTCTTCGCTTGATTGACCAAGGACGCCCTACATCCATACAAATCAATTCCGACCAACCAGCATTCTCGTGAGACAAGTAACAGATAGCAAGTCGCCTACTCATTGGCACATAATTATAACTTTTGCCTTTCTTTTCCGTACAAAAATGCCATTCTCATTGCCCCTATTTGATGTTTTACAAGTACACCTATCTTATTTTATCATATCCACGTTCTTCCTTGACACACAGTCACAGCCTGCATCACCATACGTGAGATGATTCCGCAGATTCACAGCGGCCCGCACAAAAATAGCCAACTTCTACTACCTATTTGGTGCACAAGTTCAGCAGACATTCCAAGAGTAGATGTGAACTTCCGTCATCCAACTGCAACCTCCTGTCACACCTTGCCAACCTTGGGACAAGACACTACATCCCGGAAACATATTTACAACCAACATTTGCATTCACAAGTTTCACCACCGCCCGATGTCCCGGGATTGTGTCCCAATACGTTTCAGGCACAGGTCGTTTTCCTCTTCATGACTGGACATACCCTTCCCTTCCATGCACTGCTGGTGCTAACCCCTTTTCCTCCGCGTCATTGTCCCGAAATCGGTGAAGAAAGGGCTGATCAGCTTCTGCTCGGGCTTGTTGCTCTGTGATGGTTGAGCCATCCACGCCATGCCACTTAGTCACACACAGGTCGGCAATCATCAGTACTGCTGTGACTAATGTTGCGGCCATTGTCACGATAGTCCCCGGCAAGGCGCGCTCTGAGGTCATAATGTCGAGCAGGGAGGAAACAGACCAAAGGACCACGAGTATGATCGTAGCAATCCAAAAGCCGGTGCGGAATAGGATAAACTTCGGGCCGCCACGACTTCTAGCTACGCTAGCTCCAACTGCCAGGAGCAAATATCCAATCAATTCGACTTGCTCGATGATCGCCAAGATGACCAGATTGGTTCCCATATCTTTACTGGAAATCAGTTCTATGATCCCTGAAATTGTGAGAAAGACCGCTACAGTCGTCCCCGTCAACCACCAGGAACCTTCCAACCACATGTGAACGGCGGAGCCATGTCGTGAAAGACAGGCAGCAAAGATAGCGAGCAGCAAAAAAGTGAAGACCATTATCTGCCGAACAACAATAAGCAGCGTGACATCTGCTCCACCGACTCCTCTTCCCATAAGGGTGTTCACGAGCCCCATTCCTGTTTCATTAACAACGATCCAACCACAAGAAATGCAGGCAGAAATCAAAACACGCATCCAGTCTCTGAGCAAGCAGGACGATTTATTTCAAATCCTTAACATATCTTCTTAGAAACTTGCAGACCAGGACTCCAAGATACCTCTACCGTTTCCAAGCATTTCCTGAATATAAAAAAAGCTCCTGTTGGTTGGCAGCATGGAGCTAAGGCACCGTACCGGAATCCGCCCCCTCCATGATGCAAGACTTTCTGCTCCTTCGCAAACTTCTCGTTCCAAGACCTCCCTTCCTCCTGCTCCTTCCAAGACCTTCCAAGCCCTCTCCTCCTCTTCCAGTTCCAGCAGGCGGCGCACTGGGCCCATTCAGCAGGCGGCGGCGCCTTTTGAGGCCGCCGCGAGGCCCTCCCTGCAGGGCGCCCCGAGACCCTGCCACGTGGCGCCAGGACGGGGCTCCACCGCGACCAAGCTCGGAGGCGTCCACCACGTGGCGGGCGCAGGTGCCAGGAGGCCACGTGGCAGCAACCGCTCGTCCCACGTGTCCGCACCTCTCCGGCCGCGTCCGTACAGCAGCGGGTCCTTTTCAGCACGATCCATTTTGGACGGCAGCGGGAAAATATCCGTACTTAACGTACAAACGCAGCCCACGTGTGCCATGTGGCGGGCGACCGCCACGCTGTATGGAGATGGGTCGCCAAGCGCCGTCCGATCTGCCACGGCCCGAGAAAGCAAAGCTGCAGGGATTCAGAATGGCACACGTGGCGGGCATGCACTTGACGAAGGGAGTTTTTCTAAAAACAGTGCAAAAGCTACCTGGCAAGGCGCAGGGCCTCTCCCGTGTCACCACGTGTTGAAAAGTCCGTACCGTACGGCGCAATCTCCCTCTGCCCCTCTCTATTCTTTTGATGAATTGTTAGCAATACAAGGAAATGCTATTTACACACCTCTTTGTCTAGATATACTCCTTTTTTGTCTAGATACACAGCTTTCATCGCCGGTCAGATTTTATTGCAGGGTTTTCAGGGTTTTAGGTCTATAGACAAAAGAGGTGCGTAAATACTAATTCTCAAAATATAAATGAGAAAAAGAAAATCAAAATTATGCATATGTATGTTATACAGACTAAGGGTCAGTTTCCATCAGCCCGTTTCGTAACGAGCTCATTACGGTCCACGTAGGACGCCGTTTTGCAGATAAAAAGACGAGTTCCATCAAAACGCCGTTTCCAATCAGCGATCGCCACGTGCACGATTTGCAGCGTCCGCCGTGGCCCACTGCGGTTACCGTACGCGCGTCGCTGCCGACAGTTTTTTAGGGTTTGCAGGAGGTTTCCAGCCAACGTGGCAGTCGCACGCTGGCGTATCTTTGGTAGCCACGTGGCGGCACGCGAATGGTCGTAATGGCGTTACACCCCCTTCTTCGGACCGTCCTGGGGAACGGTGCCTCGTTACCACGTGGCAGCCACGTCGACGCCACGTTGGTGGAAACGGCCTGATGGAACCCATGGGTCGTCGTCCATTACGACGCCACGTCGGAATAACGGGCTGATGGAAACTGACCCTAAGGGTGGGGGTCCATCAGCGTTTGCCTGTACCGCCACATCGGATCATGAATGATGAAGGGAGAATTGCGGGTTCCATGAGAGGTCGCGCGAGCCGTACTGAGCCGTACCCCCGTGGCATCTCGAACGGATCTTCAACGCCACGCGGCGGCGCACGATTGGAAAACTCAGGCGTAATTCCCCAGAACTCACCTCAAGAGGTGAGTTCTGGGGAACTACGCCTGTACCTCCACGTCGGTCCTAGTCGGCGCCACGACGGCGCCACATCATCCTCCAAAACTACGCCTGTACCTCCACGTCGGCGAAAAAACGCTGATGGACCCCCACCCTAAGATTGCGCCAATAAAAGCAAACCATAAACGAAGAAAGGCATACAAGTTATCACTCTACCAAACTTACAGCCAGGATAGGGAGGGAGCAGCTTCGCCCTGAGGCCCTGCCCCATCCCCTCGCAATGGAAGCACAAGCTCCCTATCACAAGGACGGGCAACCCAGAACTTCCTTTCCATAGCGAACTAGGGAAACCTTTCTATACGTTTCTAAGGCAGACCGAGACTTGAGAAGGCGCTTCGAAGTGCCCCCCATCTTTTACCCCTATTACTACAAAAGATTTTTCCATAAACACCATCCTGATTTTGGGAGCTAGCTGATCCCATCGGCATATGTGTAAGGAACGGATTCCTGCCCGTCCCAACGAGCAGAGAGATCAGGGAGGGTTTTGCTCCTCCAACATATTTCTTCACCTAATCTTATACAGTGTTCTCCTTCCAGCAAAATTGAACAGCATGGTGAGCTCATGCAGAGCCTGCTGGACAGCTCTAGCGGAAGTTCTAACGATTAACACTCAGCCGGTGTTGCGCATGTTGCTGGCAATGGCTTTGATGGTCCGCAGCAATGGCTTCTCCCAGAGATCCAATGTCTCTGGCAATGCTTGCGGATCTCTCCTTCTCCCCAAAAGGATTACCTGAAGCAGTTTTAAGACGCAGCAGGGTCAGAGATCACCTTCCGTGATTCCCAGCTCAAGCTCAGGTGCAAGTCTGAAGATTGGATGTGAGTGGTACTTAGGGCCAAGCACATGTTTGCTCGATGTTTGGAAGGCACACAGCATATGAATGACAACAGTATGTTGAAGTCCGAGCAGAATGGGCTGAGCACCTGAATATGGTTCAGTGGATCAAGGTAGTCGCGCCGTTTTTCAAACGATTGCTTCAGTGTGGTGTTATCCTCTTGGAGAGTATTCAACTGGGCGACCATGAGGATCTGCAGGCGGCGTCTCAGGCGCACCGTAAATGGTACAAACTCAAACTCCATTTTTCAAAAGCAGGAAACCGTATAGTCAATCTCTTTTTCAAAAGGGCATCCACCCCTCAGCTGGTACACCATTTCCAAAAGGAGCTCAGGAGAGGCATACCTGTGACTTGGTCAGCTCATACTCTCTGGCAACAACGTCATATACTAAACTCTGTGTGATGCGGTTCCTGCACTCAAGCACAACCGAGATGCATACTGCAATCGTCACCAGGAAATGCAGGCAAACAACACCGAAGCATTCCCTCAAAACTATAATTTGTCATTGTGCGCCCAAACTCCCACATATCTTCTTTCATCCACAAAACTTCTCTTACAAACAATAGCCACCGAAAGAGGAACGTCCTAACTTACTGGCAGAGGCGCGAATATTCATGCGCGATTTCCATGGATGCTTTGAACAACGACATCTGTTGCCCTCACTCAGAGAGTCAGCACAGGAAGAGGAACAAAAGAGCTTCCACACCAACTTTTTGCCAAGTGCAGCAGCTATTCACCTGCCTTCAAACCAATCCTGACCTCCCTCTAGACGCAAGAGATGAATAGATTTAAAAGCAACCATTGAGAAAAGGAGAGTTTTTCTGGATTCCAATATTGACCTGCACATTGGAGAGAAAGGTCCGGAAGAAGGGCCAGTCGCGGTACATTCGTTGCAGCTCTTGGATACGTTCTATGCGGTTTCCAGTGTATGCAAGTATACCAGAGCCCACTCCATACCAGCCAGGTATTGTGTGACGTGACTGCAGCAGCCCTCCCACAACACAAACTGTTAAGCTTATTTCAAACATTGGATGATCTGTTGCCGAAGAGAAACGGATAAGTTTTTGCCCACCTGAGACCAGCCGAAGACCCAAGGAATGGCTCTCAAGCTCGACTTGTCACGCACACCAGCTTTGCGGCGAGCAGGTCTGCTTCCAATGTTCATCAGTCCAATTTCATTCACAACTGTTGCTTCATAGAAATAGTCGTAAAATCCCTCTGTCTCCTCCGTCAGCTCACGGTATGCTTTCTCCGCTCCTTCCAGCACCACCTTCATCACGTCAGAGTCCTGACAGCAACGCAGAAGCTGGGGTAAGCAGACTGCTGAAGTTTAAGGATAGAGACGAGCATACCCACATGATTGCGATGCTTTTTGGATGCGGCAACTAATAAAAGCTCACTCTAATCTCCACATAAACAGCATTCAGATTGGAAGTAGAGGTTTGACCTCAAGAGATAGAATTGGTTCTACACAATTTGAAGCTTCGTTTCTGTTCCAAAAACATTTGTCAACCGGCAGCCCGCAGGTGTATAAAATGAGTCCAAGCGGGACATTACTATGGTCTACACCAAACTCTTTCTTCTTCGTTCCACAATTTCGTACTCTCCTGTTGTAGCTCTCTCACCTCTGGACGGATGTTCTGCTGCAGCTCTGTCGCCGGATGGCTCGCTTTCATGACAGCAGTTACACCGACCTGCAGCTCTCCCAACCCACCAGTATTTGGCTATTGTGGAAATAACATAGACGCTGTTACTCTCCTGTACGCTCCCTCCCACAACATAACCTGCGAACTTGACCACATAACCATAATCACGACCAAAGAGTTACGTTGTACCCACCGTGAGCTCATATGCTGCTGTTTCACTGTTTCCATATCGATATGTGATCACCTCCCCTTGCTCTGTAAACTTGATCTGCCCATTTACTGAACCTGATGGCTGCAAAATTCCAGCAACAACTTCCGCTCGTTACTCGTAGCTACCCCATTTCTACGCCTTCCACAATCTGCAAGCTGAATGATTGAAGTTGCCCTACCTTTAACGTCACGAACTCAAGGGCAATCAAAAGTAAGCAGTAACCTTTTACGCCTCTCTATGATGAGCTACCTCCCCCCCCCCCCCCCC
>CM074804.1:7246526-7379026 GCA_037447605.1 Zygnema circumcarinatum
CCCCCCCCCCCCCCCCCCCCTTACCTGGGAGAGCACACTCTCGTGAGTGGGCCCTGCTCCCCGACCGACCGTTCCCCCCCGACCGTGGAAGATGCGGGCACGCACTCCCGCAGCACTGGTCGTGTTTTTAATGACTTCCTGCGCCTTGTAGAGGTTGAAGGCACTTGCAGTAATGCCCCCATCCTTGCACGAGTCCGAGTAGCCGAGCATCACTTCCTGCCAGAAACTCCACTGGTAAGTATCCTCTCGCCTACTTGCATTCAAAAGCTAGAGATTAACACCCTGCCTCTGATCGTTTTAGGGCTCAGCTTCTATTGAGAAACCAAAGAGAACTACCGTTGGAGTAAAGAGTTAGTATCCAAAGTTTTGAGGACGGGTAGAGAATGCGGAGCACACCTGCATGCCTCCGGAGGCAGTTAAGATGTCTTTGTAAGTTGCACATTCCATGAGCTGCTGTAACGCTGCTGGCATGCCCTGTTCATGACATGGCATTTTTCTCGTTTCTTAATGGGAATACTTAGCATTTATGAGTGCCCTAGCATTTACAAAATTCAGTTTTGAGGAGCAAGAATTGGTATTTAAATTACTTGAGCATTTGTGATCCTCACATGCACCAGTGCGCAACCATATGCAAACTAGTACTACCTCTTCTCCATCTACACTTCTCTCCATTATCCCTGATCCCAATAGCCACGACGAAGTTCACACTAAATAGCAGCCGACTCCGATTGCGCCAGCTACTAAAATTTATTCAGTGCTAATATAATATTTGATGTACTCCAGAATTTTGAATCAAGGTCAACAGACTATCAATCTAAGTTAAAAAGTTGAACTTGCATCGTTTTTCCCGAAATCCAGTCTTGAAGTGAAAGGAAAGCTGTAGTCAAGCCTTGGCGAGGGAAACAGAAGGTGCATTTGAATGAACGAACCTCTAAATCAGGAATGGTCTCAAAGAGAGGAGCCACTACAAGTCGTGCATACCACTCCCCATTTTCTCGCCTTCCGACCAGACCCCGGTTGACAAGCCATCCCAGAAATAGCACCTGCATCAGCCCGGCTCAACATGAGCAGCCATCCATGGCAGTTTCAACAACAATTCACAAGAACAGCCGGTTTGAGCCGGTTTGGTTTGGTATTCCGCACGCCACGGAGAGAGATTATATTTGCCAGAATTTCATTTTGGCTGGCCAACCCTCTACGTTGTTTGCCGGGAAGGAGAGTAGCAGCGAGAAAGGGCTTACCTCAAGCACGTGGGAGGACTGACGAGTCATTGAAATGACGTATGAAGCAATCGCTTTTTCGGATATGTTGGCCTTGATGTTGGCAACTGCATCCAAAACCTTCACTACCTGTCGGGTGCTTTCTGTCATGCGTTCCATCAGCTCCTGCAGTCAGCAAGCAGCACAGCTCATCAAACACAGTAAAAAGGAACCTCAAGGAGCCGAAAATTGCCAACAAGAAGTTAAGGGAGCATCGGTGCCTTTATTGGCATGCATATGTAAGCAAGAAAAGGCCCAGAGCGATCACAAAAGGATTTCTTTAGTTCATTCAATTCCAGAAAAAAAGGAGGCAAGAGCTAACATTAATCGCGGGTGGAGGAGATTTCAAGTATCGTTCCAACAGTTCCATGCGGCCCATATTGTCGAGTGCATTGTAGTCGTCCTCGCAACCCAACAGACGAAGACACTCCTCCACCGCCTGCGGCAGAACGCTGCTCATTAGTCATAAGTAAGCCAGAAATACGAACCAGAATAATAGTTAACTCTTCTGCATCGCCCATTCCTTTTAGTCTGTGCCCAGTTATGCGAAGTGTAATTCTCACCGCGGTATGCACTACTGACTCTTGCCGTACATCCAGGGCACAGAGATAAAGGCCGAAAGTCTCCGCCAGTCGCAAGAGATCCTTCAGCTTAGAATCAGCCAATCGTGCATCTCCATTTTCTCGTAGAGAAGCCTACACATGCAAGAAGACAGCTCTGCATCATACGACCAACCTCTTATCTTACGAAGGTTTATGCAGCCCATGACAAAGAAGTCAAAGTGTGAGGGATCATCATCCACTTACATCAATGAGTTTGAGATCTGCGAGAAACTCCTCTTCTGAAGGATACGAGTCCACTTCAGGCGCAAGCCCGGGAATGTCATCCAAACTGAACTCCAAGTCAATGAGCCATGGAGCATCCTGCCTCCGACAAATCGTTCCAACTTTCTTTGGTTGAGCTCATACATTTCGGGCAAACCCCCAGTGCATGCTTCAAATGCTCGAAGCGTTTCTATGCATGACCGGCATTCCTGAGGCTGACCTTCCACACAGAGGCTGTTCTTAAATAACTGGCCATGAAGCATATACAAAGACAGACCCATAAGCAGCCTTAAATTCCTACAACATTTCGTGAAGGATACATAAGCTTGACATTCACAAACAACCAGCATTTTGACAGCTGCTGATTTCACTAACCTCGAGTGCAAGATTGCTGAACTTGCGGAGCAAAGCATTCACTTTACGAATGTTCTGCTCTAACCGATGCCTCATTACTCGCAGTTTCAGTCTGTAAGGTTCCTGTGCTCAGGCCACAACCCAACTGTCATCAGCCGGAAAATCTCTATCATTGGTGGTGACAAGAGGTGCCAATAAGTCAAATTATTCTTTTACGTGGAACACCGCCTGATGTGCTTGCAGACAAGAAACATCTTGCAGGATTTCACAAGGGAATTCATGCCAAGTTCTGATTCTTCCCCTTTTCTCTCAAGATTTGAGCTGAAAGTCCCAAGAAAAATCAATGGACTTCTCTTTACATGTTCAAATCGAGTGAGATCGTTTCGAATCGACGGGACATTAGCCAGCCGTTCTCGATCTCCTTCTAGAGACCCAAGCAGAGCAGGGCTGACATTGCAGATTCGCAGGGAGTGGGTAAGTGCTTCCTGCCATTAGAGCGAAACAAACAAGAATTTCAAATAACTAAAAACAAGCCGAGCCGTGCTATTGTCAAGAGCATTGTCTACCTCGCCTGCTTACTGCTTACTGCTCACCATCATCTTGGACTATGTTGCTACACACAACAGATCCTTGACCCAGGATTGTATACCTTCTAGGTATGCCTACTTGCGTATGTAGTTTAAGCTCAATCCAACAACCATCTCGTACCTGGCAGCTTTTGCAGCGTTTGATATATTCTGCAAGAATAAGGCGGCTTGAAAGCAAGGCGGCAACCTCCGTCGTCTCAGGAAGCACTGCTTGCTCAGCGTGTAGAAGTCATGGAACGATTCCCACATACAAATTCCATCCATACGTGAGAGGGATCCTTTGGCTACTTTGGACTAGCCAAAGAATTACTAGAAATCTAGAAATCTAAAAGCTAGAAATCTGATAGCTGCGGCCACTGTGAACCCGAAAAACTGCAACTCACCAAAAGGGTTGCCATCTCTGTCTCCACCAATCCACGATCCGAACTTGATGAAGCTTGGGAGCTTCAGACCTGCGTTTGGGTACACATGCTGCAAGGAGAAAGCATTGCCAACTGCCAATGAGTTTCACAAACACTGTCGAACATTCGATCAATGGGAGGCTCAGAAGCTCTGTTCTTCCTTAAGGTTCAATCTTTTCTGCTTTTCCTTTTCTCTGATTAGTAACATCCACTACCACTCTCGCTAAAACTTAAAGAGAACTCACTCCAAGCGAGTTTTCAGCATAACGGTAGGTGGTGCAGACTGCGTCAAATAGGGAGAGTCGGAAATAATCGAGGCCTGTTAGGACCTCTTCCAGTACGGAAGGTTTGCGTGATCGCATTTCATCTGTCCGCCAGAGGACCTCAATCTGCATCACCCATACTTCACATCAGCAGTCTGTACAGCCCCAAATATGAGCAACTTGAATATAACTTGTAACCAGGCGTAAAACTATTATGATGAGATAGTCAAAGCACTTCATCACAAATTCAATAGGGTTTCAACGACGAGTGGAAAATTTCAAGTGCGTGAAGTCGCTAACCTCTGCTTCAACTTCTTCGTTGAGCTGTGAGAGCTGTGCAGGGCTTAAACGTGGATCCTGCATTGCAACATCATCACCACCTTTGAGAAAGCTAAATCCTCCACATGCGGTTTGGCACATAGCCTGCCATCACGTTAGCTATACAGTCAGTGTATCGTATGGTGCCAATGCAAATGCATAATACTAATGAGGTTATACTGTTGTAGGGTTGTGTGAAATCACGTTCACGACAATTACAGTAGGACAAGGGCTATGTACGCCGTGTACAAAATGCGTTTTAGTTTGTGCCAGAGTGGCGATATAGCTTAAGAGATGAGTCCCACATAATGGCGTCGGTGAAACAAGATATCGATTAAGAGGTTGTTCAAGTTCGAGGATATAAGTCCCACAGGGAAGACTCACTCGACAAGATCATGGCGATCCAAAAGATTTCAGACTTCTTCTCGCTACAAACAAAGATTGTCTATTAAACTCGAAAGGCTTTTACAGTAAAACACCTCTAAAGTTGTTTCCTTCGGACCAGCCCCTCATGATAACTCAAAGAGGATAAAACTTGGCATGGCATGGCATGGCATGGGCATGCATGCATGTTACTGTAGGGTTGGATTCCTTCAGTCATATAGTATTGCAACAAGATAGGACAGCAGTTCAATGTTAAAGTTAATACAGCGGAAGGGGGAAGTTGTGCCTAGGAGCAGAGTCCTTCTATATCGTATGTACAACCTAGAAGCGGCCTTCCCCTGCATAAAGTGCCTACCTCGCGAGCTGTGCAAAGGCCAAAAATTCGATGCAAGCACTTGAGCACCTCCCGCCTTCGCGCCTCGGTGGGGTGTGCAGTAAACACTGGATTGTACTGCAGACCAGAAAGAAAGACCACTTACTAAATGCAGAGCGGAAGGGGCCCTTAAATCCAAATACCGCATCTGGTTGTCAGCATTCGAAATGGGCAAAAGAAGGATAAGCTTAAACCAATCAAGCAAATGGTTTGAGTCGGTTCAAGCGCAAACTTCGAGGAAAATCATGGCTAGAGATGCGCACCTCAATCTTATTTAACAGCTGTTGGAGCTCCTTTGGGCCCACATCTGCTTTGCGGAACTGTCGGAATGTGTGGTCGAATGAAGCATACCAGAGCGGTGTGGCGCTGCGGGAGACCCATACCTCCTCTCTTCGCTTGCGATGAGCATGTGCTTCATCTACTATGTTGAGAAGAGACGAGTACAAGTAGTAGAGCCGGGTTACTCCCGTAACCTGCACCCAGTCAAGTTGGAATCGAGGTCCTCGTCAGAACTTCTCCTCACACGACAGTGCCCGCCATTTGATGTCTGAACCGTTTTGAGGAAAGTACATTTGAAAAGCTACTCTATGAAAGCTATGGTTTATGCTTCTGTCCTCACAGTGGCAGCATCCATTTTGTCGATGTAGCGCAGCAATTCAGCTCGCTTGCGTGGGTCTTCTTGGTATCTGAGTAATTTGAAGCCCTTCTGCAGGAACTTGCCCTGCGAAAGATCAAGACGACACCCGTCCGGTCAGTAACAATCACCTCGAGTGAACTCGTCACTCTTAAGAACGTAGCAAATTCGACTAATGGTTGCAAGAAAAGCAGGAGTAGCATATGGGGCCAGTTACCCAACAAGCAAACCGGTAAGAATTTCCATGACGACACGGAGAACAGACTAAGGAATGGGCCATAAAAGGGTCACTCACAGCTTCCAAAATGCCAATGTCGCCGTAAGAGGCGACAACCTTCTCCAAGCACGCTGAAAGGAAAGCTTCCTGAAGCGATGATTGGTTCACATACAAAGACCAAGTGGAATCAGACATAGCCTTCAAGATCACAACGAAAAGGCCCACGACAGAGGGGCTCTACACTCCATGAACATGCAGCACTAATAGCATCTGTTCAAGCTTCAAGTTGGCCCAATGCATCCTATTCATTGCCATCAAGAATGCAGTTTAAAAGTGGCACATGCTGCTTTTCTATTTGCTGTCAAAACGCGCTGGAGTGGTACGTAAACTCTAAGAGTCCGTAGGCAGGCGGCCGATAGGGTGCGCCGTAAAATAAGCGAAAGGAGGTCCTACAGAACTGGATTGGGGATGGCTGAGCTTTACTCGTCGGCGTAACATAATAACTCCTAAGTCCTTAATAGGCTCAACTGAAGGTAGGGTTTCCCTTGCCTTGCTGACCACTTCAAAGGACACAAATTGTGATAAATTCCTAAATATGATAGCAGAAGTAAACAACCTCTGGACGATAAGAATATAAGAGCGCTTCATCAGGGCATCGTAACATGTCAACAAGGTCGTGTGCAGTCTAAAGTGATCGAAGAAGTCCAGAAGTCTACCATTACACTTAAAATGGCGATAGGCATTGCCATTAATGCAATGGCAAATGCCAACAAACCCAACTCGACTAAATGAAGCAGCAGATAAGTCGCACACATTCGTCTAGTTAACACGTAAACTGAACATATTAAAAACTAGTCCTGATTAAGGTGACTCATTTGACTTAAATGTATCCATGTATAAAGACTTTGAAATTTAGGTTATATTGAAAAAACTGATTGAATTCACCTTGCATCTCTATAATCGGTAATCGTATACTGGATACAGAACGCTAAGGAGATAATTCGAAGATAGATTGCGCAATTCAACTCAGTGTGAACCCAATTGATCAAAGCTTCGGGACTCCAATGGAGGCGCCATAGAAGACGACTGCGTATTCCCAAGATGTGAAGATGCTAAGTTCAGTATTTGAGCAAAGAAGATACCTCCTCTTATATCAATCTAGTGCATTTGCTTGCTAGTATTTTTAATTTAGTTTTGCCCCTTCTGACATTGTTTGAAGAGCTGTTATTGCGTATTTACGCTGCTTTTATGATGGCTTGCCATGCTGGATTAGTCAGTGGCTTGCCTATCTACCATACGGGAAGATAGCCTTCTGGCTAGCACACCACGGTTTAAAAAAAAAAAATGGTGAATTATCTACCCCAATGCAGCCAATACGGCTACGAGGTGAAGTAGCCAAATTCGTTGGTAGTGTTGTAACGCAAAGCGGCAGTCAGGAAAGAAATTGGCTTTGATCTTGCTTCCTTTTTAAGCGTAGTTAGCCATCACTCATTCTCTCCCTCCTTGGAAAGTGCATCATGCTCTGATAACCTAGTGAGGCATGCCTAATGCTGGCGGTATATGTATATGTATATGTATATTCCTTGTCCACGAACGTCAAACGCTGACTTGACAGCTAGGCTGAACCGCATTAAGCTACCGCGTTAATGGTTATTTTTGAAGTGTTCAAAAGCTGGAGCTTGCTAACCTGCTCTGCCAATTGAGGATCCTCCTTTGACATTTGGATGCGCTTTCTCTGAGCGAGCTTTTTGAGAATGGCTGTTTGCATTTCCTTCGAGCGCTCCATCGAGACTGCTCCCTGCGTGTCCGCATCGAGAACGACAAAGATATCCAGGACACGTTGCTGCTGTGTCATGATACGCGCCTCCTGTACACTGCTCACCAAAAAGACGAGTTTTCGTCATATAAAAGTTTGCTATGCCTAAGAGACAGTAATCCTCACAACGGAAAAAGAACAATGAACGGGGTTTACCTCTTCATTCCCTTAACAGAAGTACAAGGCAAGTCCTCAGCACTCGTAACATAGGACATCATGTCGGAAACAGTCAAAATTAAAACGCAAGCACGGGCTGTCTGTTGCAGAAAATCTATACAACACATCATTTGATGACACTTTAATAAATGCCAGAATACAATTTTAACGTTAGGCCAACTATGACATAAAGTTATCCTGGGGCATCGGAGTTGTAAACTACTTCCTCCATAAACAATTCATAAATAGCCTGTAACACAATTCAGAAGTTACCTCCGTATGCCCACTTGCTTGAAATAGAGATGGCAAAAGCAAAATTACGTTGACTTCATCAAAAGTTACTGCGAAAATAATTCTCTTGCTGCTTAGCGAGGGATGATTAGACATGCCTGAGATTAAAGCTGCTAAAGACAGTTGTAACGTCCACCAGCAGGTCTTCCTGATGCACTCCCTGCAACTCCACTACCGTGGCTCCAGGACTGCTCTCATTGTCAACTCGAACTGAAAAGTCCAATTCTACATCCGAAAGCGATGATGCGCCATTCCCGTTTGAGCCGTTTGCTGCGATTCCCAGAGCTGGCGCAGAGCCATCCAGGGAAGAAGCAGCTGGTTCCACCGAGCCACCCACATTGGCGGTGCACTCTGTTGCTCTGACTTTCCGCGAGCTGAGATCTCCTTGAAGCCCGTTAAAAAACAATTGCTGTCAGTAATACAGTCCCACCTTTGAAAGAGCTCAGAAGTTATAGGAAATAAGGAAAAAATGGGCGTACATCACCTGTGCTATCACACCGTAACTGTAAAGGACGCGAAAAAGGAGGAAAAACAGAAATACAGGAAAATGCAATCCGAATTTAGGAGGAAAACAAAAACAGGTGGTAAATTAGACTCTTATATGAAGCTCATTTATGAATTCGATCCACGAAAAGTCATCACCTGGAAGCTCCCGGCAATGAACTGAGTCCATGATTGTGCACTTTCAGAGGTTCTCCAAAGAGCCAAGTGCTTCCAGTCGGCTTGATCTGCTGTCCCCAAGCAGGAGAGCAAGATTCAGGCAGCAAAAACACTTCAGCTGCAGCGTTTGCGAGACGTTTGCTTTCCTGGCCTCGCAAACGTTTGTCGGTTGCAGAAAGTGTGCCTCACCTGCTTAGGCGAAAGATGGCTGGAAATATCTGATCCAGATGAAAAGAAGCACCTGCAATGCAGAGAACAACAACATTCCGCAATGCATTTCCAATGTCATTTCACGGATACGATTTGCCCATTATGGCATGCAAAAGGAAAGAGAGGCAGACGCGAATCTATTCGCTACTGGAAAAAAAAAGAACAATCGAGCTGCACAGTCCGCACCCCGGCAGAGTGAGCGTCCTGCACGCCATCCTGGCCGCCATGGCCTGCTCCTGCACCTGCTCCTGCTCCTGCTCCTGCTTCCACACTGCTTGCGTTCGCTGCCGCTCTTGCCCTCCGCTAGCCGACAGTGCTTCCGTATTCCGTGCACACACGCTCGTACGGTGCCGTATGACCCCAAGCAGGCCGCGGCGCAGGGCCGCCGACTGGCCGGGCGGGGGAGCTCCCTGCCACGTGGCGCCATGCACTGCCCGCCGAAAGATACACCGCCGATATTTTCGGATCATGACGTCATGTGGCGCGGTGCCATTGGCGAGTTTAGTCACCTGCGATTCAGGAGCGGACAGGCGGGCAGAATGGCCTCGTGAATTCGGACTGGCGGACGGTACGGCAAGGGGGTACAGTACAGTACAGTGGGGGGTCCTCGTATTTACCACCCCAAGGAGTGCGTCCTCAATATTTTCGCCCCGATTTTGCCGAAACCACCTTTTTGTACAGTAACTTGTGTTAGCCGTACTATTCGTACTGTTCGTACTTTCCGTACTGTCCGTACTATCTGTACTAGCCGTTACGGGCTTACGCAAAACTCACCTAATCTCCCCGCTCGTGCCGCCGTAAGAGGCGCTCGCTCTTCTCCACGTCGTCTTGACTTCGATACGATACGATACGAAACTCCCCGATACGGTACTATCCGTACTAGCCTACGAGCCGTAGTATCCGATACAGTACAATACGGTACGATATGATACGGTACGATACGTACGGTCCAACATGAACTCTAACATAATACCGCCCGTCTATTCGTAACACGAACCTTATATATGCAAAATTAATATTTTCGCCTCATATTGGCCGGAACCAGGGTGGAAAATACGAGGACCCCCTACTGTACTGTACAGTATGGTACTGTTTTGAGTGGCGCGATCCGCGATTGGGGAATTTAGTCCCCTTTTGTAATAAATAATTCTCAAGCGTGCTGGTTGTTGGTGGCCTAACGCTGCTCCCTCCCTCCCTCCCTCCGCGCGATGTGATGCGATGTGGTCGTGCAAATGGGTGAGCCGAGGCGTAGCGTTCCGCCCCTAGCTTTCATAAATTTGTGCTTAGGTCCTTTGCGGCCAGTTCCTCGTGACTCCCCATGCTGACTTTGTCCATGTACATTTGATGGCATCATCGCCATCGTGAGATCAATGCCACTTTCTCTTACAACCATTGGCTCGTTACCCAGGTAAAAAACATTGCCAATGACATGGTTGCAACCAACGATTGCTAATGGATTCAATGTTTGCAACCATTCGCTGGTGACCAACCCAACCATCGCCAATTTGCAACCATTGAATCAAATTAGCGCCCTCCTGGAACCCGGCAACGCGTCGCAGACGACGGCGGAACGGTCCATGGAACCCCCGCCGCTCCCCCCCCCCCCCCCACACCGGTCGCGTTGCAGGCGGCGCGCCTCCCCCCGCGGGCGCCACCATCAGCCATGGCCCGCCGATTAGGGCTGGCTCTGGGGGGCTGAGCTCGCAGCCTCTGCCTGTCAGACTCAGCAGCAGCAGCAGCAGTCTTCTGGCCCTGCCGTCGCGCCGCTGCGTGTTGGCTGGCTGGATGGCTCCCGGAAGGAAGGGGGGAGGATGAGAGCAAGGAGGACAAAGGTCCTGCAAGGTGTGGCGGCAAAGCGGCTGAGGAGGATTGCTCAACTGCTAGCGCCTAGGGCTGCTGCTTCTGCTGAACGCACAGAAAGAAATCCCTTTTTGCTGGCAAAGGGGGCTCTATCGACAGCTCGAATTCCATTGCAATAGCCGCTGAGCGCGCTATCTTGCTACACGAAACCTTGACATACGACAGCAATTGCAAACTTATGGCAGCCGTCCTGGATCAAAAAAAAAATGAATCAAATGTTGCGCTATCGTTACGAAAGGATTGGACGGGAAAAGGGAAAAAAGACTCCAAATCTAGGTGACCCTTTGTGAGCTAGCTAATTCTACTTGCGTTGTCAATCTACTAAAAGAATAATGAGCATTTTGTTCGTGTCTCTCAATGAGGGCTTTCCTTGGACTGTTTTTGCAGCTGAAATAAAGAGTTGAACCACAGCTTCCAAGGAGCATCCTCTTCGTACTTGAGCCACGACAGCCATGAGCTATCGAGCAGACACACAGCATTCACAAACAGGAGCTGGTGCTGCACAGGGATGAAGCGGAAGTTGGCGACTTGAACTGCTGGCCAGATCGCACCCTCTGTGACGAGAGCAGGTACAAAGTCACGCACAACGCCCTGCTTTACTTGGTCCCAGGAGTGGCCTGCAACAAGGCCAGTCCATGTGAAGAAGGCCACAAGGTGGATTGGCCCAAAAAGAACCGTATCGCAGAACACCTTCACTGCAATAAAGGGCACCGAGTTCGGGCGCAGAAACAGGCGATTGCGGACGAAGTATTCCAGACCTTGATACCTGAAACCAGGAGAGAGAGCACAGGCAGGTCACAGCTCTATGATTTGACAGCAGTAGCTTGTAGAGGGAATCAGCAATGTCGGTGTCCATGTCCATACTATGACGATAAAATGTCGGTCGATCACTAAGACCAGCTCTGTCACAGAACCCGACCAAGTCCAACTCGATTATTTCACTGACAATTAAGTATCCCTAACTCCTCGTTGAAATTATGGCCCTGTATGGGTTGTGGTGCGAAGAATTTAAGAAATGACTACTGCTTGTGAAATCACGATTTCTCTTCATACTATTTTGCCACGCAGCCTGGTTTATGATGGTCATCGCGATAATATCCATAACCTTGGCATGCGTTTATCATTTGCTTCATAATTACCACTAGTTCAGACAACCACGTCCCAAGCCAGCGATCTCACGATATCTTACTGAATGAAAATGCAAGCACTTTAATTAAGACCAGTCACCATATTTTGCGTTATGTTTCTGTTCCCAGCCTATCAGCAGTTATCCGGAAACAATCAGAAGTGAAAATTGAGGTGCCTTACCAATAATGGCCTATGGGTCCAACAAAACAGAAACCGAAGAGACCAGTCGCTAATGCACGCCTTTTATCTAGCCGGAATTCGGCATCCTCGTCCCTTCGATGAAGCTGCTGCGGCTGCTTGTTGCGTTCACTTCCTGCCTGTGACACAAGAGCACCCGCCCTCTCACCTCTGAAAAATGACTGCCAAGAATGGACGGAAAATGCACCCTATAATGAACCCTAAAAAATTGCCTACGAGTTCCTATTCCCCAGCTATTTTTTTAAGTATCTGAATGCAAGTTTGCAGCAAATGCTTTCCTGCCAGAATGGCGCTAATTTCTACAAAACCTTTGACTCAATTTCCCAATTCCAACGTATAAGCGACAATCCGTTCAAGTACTGAAGCGAGCGTGTAGCTGGGGGTCACATCGCTATCAAGCACAGTCTATGGTTTCCCTGACAACGCAAATAACTCAGAACAACACCACTTTCGCCATAATGACGATTGGCTTCTTTGCATCTCAACCGAAACACGGTTGAGCGACGAGCGAGAAGGCTGCTACAGAGTCAGAAGCGCTTACACGTCCTGCATCAGGATGGACATGCGCCGGATCATTGCGAATAATGGTGGAGTCCTGCAAGGTGAGGGAGCGCTGTTTCCTTCGCCGCACTGTGAAGTCAACGGCTTGTGCCATGCAGTCTCCTGCTGCCCACAACAGGCCTGAGGAAAGAACCTGTGTGCGAAGAGGCCGGCGGCTGAGCTGCTGCTGGTACCATCCCCAAGCGCCCTTCGCTGCTGCGAGCGCCATGGCTGCCAAGTCCCAACAGTAGCCCCTCGCGTTGCCTCCTGCAGCAGCTCGTACTAAGTATTGAGTACCGCACTCTTCTCCTGCACTCCTCCTCACTCAGCGCCGGCGAGCCGCTATGCTGTGCTGTGCCTGCAGCAGCCGCTGGCGGTGGGCCTCCCGCGCCTTTCAGGGCTCCATCCTTCCCCGCGTGCAGCGCGCATCCATGTCTCTCCCCCCTCTCCGTGCGCTCTTCTTCTCCTTCCCTCCACTCAGCGCAGGCAGGCAGGCGGGCAGGCAGGCGGGCAGGCAGGCGGGCAGGCAGCAGGCAGGCGGTTGCTTTCAGCGCTGTGGTGGCGGGCGGGCGGGCCTAAACGGGGCCGCGCCTCGCTCGCTCGCTTCGCAGTGCAAAGTCGGCCGTCACTACCTCACTGCACCGCCGTACTGCACTGCATGGCATGGCATGGCATGGTAGCATGGCATGGCATGATATGGAATGATATGGAATGGAATGGCATGGCATGGTGGCATGGCATGGCGCTCCCTCCCACGCACGCACGCACGCACTCACTGCCTCGGGCCATGTCATGGGGTCGTTCACGGCTGGGGCGGGCCAGAAACGATGTGAAGCGGCTCCACACCCTGCGAGAAGGAGAGAGTGGGGAGAGAGGGGAAAGAGGCGAGAAGAGGCTGAGGCACGCGAGGGAGGGAGGGGTCAGAGGGGTAGAGGACACGCTCGGCCTGCTGCTGCTGCTGCTGCTGCTGCTGCTGCTGCGAGGCACGGCTGGCTGCCTACCAGTCATTGCAACGCCTCAGAGTTACAGACTGCGGCGGAAACTAGTAGCACGGCAAAACGTTGGGTGGAGCTGGTTATGGCAACGAATCCAGGGTGGTTCATTGGATTGACAACTGCTGCAGGGCTTTTGGCCATTTTTTACATGGACTAACCAAGTTTTCTTCATTGCCGTTGTCATTCGTGCTTGTCAGAGTACAAGGTTTGTAGCCTAAGTTCGACCATGCATGGTATGATACTTGGAAGTCTTAGGGTTAGTTGACAAAGGTTAGATAGGACAGCCTGAAGACAAAGCCAATTCGCGACATTCACTCTCAAATGTCACGTTTACTTTCCATTCCATTCCATAAAAACTCAAGAACACAGAGCCACCTACAATTGCATCCAACTCGAACAACCCATCCCTCCATGGCGTACATACGGTAGCCATAAGGACATTAGCCCAATCCCCAGCCTTCCAAATTAACAGCTTTGCCTATCAGATACGAAGCAACGCAGGAGCCACAGATATTTCATCTTGTTTCAATATGAGAACACAAATTCCCTTACACGCTATCTGAGACAGATGTCCCTAAACAAATTAAAGGCGTTGGGCTGATCATTCTACTTCGGTACCTTCTGAATGTCTTATTCCGAACCCAGTGACAAAGATACCGTCAACTATTCCCTGGTGAGTAATCCACCACCCCCAACAAAGGAATCTACTCAACTACGCAAAAAATCCCAACTTCCCACTGGAGGTTCCCTGGAGTCAAGTTCTCTGAGTTCTTTTCTCTGATCTTTAAGCAATTGGGCGATTGCTACCACGTCAAATCGTTTCGTATTGACAAGGAAATCGAAGCCCTAAGGTTCCTCCACAAAGAGAATGACCCTCAGATGGAATGTTTCTGCTCTCGGGAGGCATCGCGAGCTTATCAATCCTGGCGGTGTCTCTAATATTGAAGGAAGGCCTCCCCTCGAGGACCATTGCTACATCTTTAGCGTTGCACCACACACCATAGCCAGCTGTTGAAACTCCTTTTCATCCAGCGCGCCATCACCATCTTGGTCATATGCATCAACGAGCATCTGCGCCATCTGCAGAGGAGGACGGAGACACCTTTTAGAAACCAAAGTGATCAGCGCTTACCCTACAGAAGATCGCCCATCATTGAGGACTCTCCCAGCGTTGCCTTACACAATGAAAGAGTATGGTCGCAACGATGCTTCAGCTTTGTGATCAGATCAACAAAATTGTGGGGATTCAGACGACATGGTTATAAGCATTCTGTGCGTTCATCGCTGCAAAAAGGAATGCCTGATCCAGTGCATTGTCTAGGTAAAAACTTCATATTTCCCTTTCAGCATGGCTCAAGGTACCGGAGATACCTCTTGCACCTGCTGCTCATTGAACGAGTCACCTGCCGACATCCGCATCAGATCCACGAGCTCTTTTCTTGACAACTTTCCGTCGTGGTCGACATCATGTATTCTCAACAGCACTGCACACATGGACTCCACTTTCTGTGAACCATGAGACTGACCACAATGGTGCCAGAGAAACGTTACAACTGAAACGACCCCCAAAAGCACTGGTATAGCAGCGCATCTTGATTGAGAAATGTCAATCTCTATGTTATGTTTTCTACGTTCTCAATCACAAGACTTCACCCAAGGTGCACAATGAAGAGAAATTCCAAGATGAGGTACTTCAGCCTTCGTCTCGCCCAGGATATATGGAAGACAGGTGAAAGTGAGGGTTCTTGAGACTCTCACTTTGGAACTTGCCGTCAGCTGTTTTCTGAAATGTTTTGTACATCGAAATCCCCAAGCAGAATTCCAGAAACGTGATGAAACCATCACTGTCGCTGTCCATGAGTTTAAATAGTCGTGCAATGTAGAGGTTGCCCGCTGGCAAACCGTCCCAGAACCCATCACGCATTTGAAGGTGCCCCTGAAACAGCAAAAGGGGGCCTTGAACTGCTAGCCTAGCAACAATTCTACAGCTCAACCTCTAGAGCCAATCGTGGAAGGTATACGACGGCAGTGACATCAGCTTCATCAAAGACTTGGCCTACTCATAGCTGATGCCTCTCCTAAACACTTCATTATCTGATGCAGTCTTCTTACTGAATTTTAAGACGAGATATCGACTCAATTCCTTTGTAAGGAGGAAACATTTATTGAAACACTCTGTCTAGTTGAGAGTACATAAAAACGTGGAAGGTCAACAAATTCGCTCATTCCGACTAGAATCCGCAAATGTGCGTGATGGCAAGCTCATCCGACAGAGAGACCGCTCACCAAATTCCGGCATTGCGCTCAATTGCTGAATACTTGCTTCAGATCTGTCCCCAACGAGCCGCTGAAATCGTCGTCGCAATCGTTGTAACTCTTTCTCATCTACTGTGAAGACAAAGAAAATAAAAACCAAAGACCAAAGGCTCAGAATAGTCACTGTCATAATTTAAGTTGGCCGACTGTTCGCCACCCGGACAGACCCAAAGTCATCCTTAACTGTTCGGACCATTTCTCGTTAAGACCAAACAATCAATGGTGCCAGATTACATTACGAAAGGTGCGATGGTTTACAGTTCAGACAAAAAGGTGAAACTTCGGAAAACACATGCTGGTCTGCCGGACATTGGAAGACCGAAGATACCATTAAGTACGAACTGTGCTGTCTAAAGTGACCAAGGAATCAAAAGCAGGTTAAATAATGATCAGGAGAAGCTAATAATGCAATCGACTCCTAACCATCCTAAGGAAATGATTTAGAGATAATATACAGATGGTGATGATGCTGCAGCAAAATGTGCAGCAAGTGCACCTGACCTGAATCAAGCCAGCCGTATTCATTTGCAAGCAACATTCAGCTCAGGTGGGAAAACAATGCCTCTTATGTAACATCTTATTCTTCTTTTGTCCTCTTTCTCAAGCTTCAGGCAAGATGAAAGGCCGCACATTGTGTGCGGGCTTTTGCTTCTTCCACAGCGGAAGACGAAATGCTGCCATTGTTGCCCATTGTCAGGCACGAGCTTGCTGTAGTCACCGCTCATCTCCACCAAAGCAAATAGAAAAGTTGGAATGCATTGCGGATAAGCAGTTACAATAACGGAAAAACCTGAAGGATAACAAGAGTCTAGCAAAGAAATAGCCTGTGACTGCCGCCTTCAAGGACCTGCAGAAACTCTAGATGACTTATAAGAAATGAACCGCTTGCTGAAATGCAGCGGGTATTCCTACTTGGGGGTGTCAGACTCCACGAAATCTTACGAACAAGAAAGTTTCGGTAAGTACTCCGCCGCAGCAAAACCGCGGTTTCACCGAAGCTTGTGTTCTGGTCTCAAACTTACGAACAACTTTTAAGTCTGACAGCCCCTACTATATGGGTGAAAGTGGAACGTCACACTCACTGCTTTAGTACAAATGAACACTGAAAACGTACGTATTTATTGCATTACTTTCATTCTACAGTGAGTAGCCGTTGAGTTAGGGTTGACTTTAGAACTGAATTAGGGTTACGAAGTTAGGGTTAAGGCTACAGTTTAAGCAGTGTCTTATTTTCATTTCTTTAAAAAACATAGCGAGATGGCAGCAATCTCAACGGCATATCCTTTTCCTTCTACAGCCGCAGTGCCAGCATGCCTCCCGAATGGGCCTTCTCACTCGGGACGTCTCACAGCTCGCGCATTGCAAAGTTCGCCAAGGAAGTCAACAGCTTTGATGTTTTCCACTGTAAACCGAGGAAACTTCATCAAATCAAATAGAGGGAAAGATTTTTTTCTCCCATGCAGCTGCTCAGGCAGCATCAAGAACGAGAACTCTGATGCTACGACAAGCAGAGAGGGAGCAGAGGCTGAAAAGTATGAGAAGAAAGTTTTGAATGGACAGCCGGCAATGCCCTCGGCAGCAGAGTCTCCTCGCATTCGTCCTCTCTCAGATGACGAGCGAGAGAAGAGAAGGCGCATGGAGGACGAGCTGAAGGACTCACGCACATTTATAGATTATCTCGCTCCGAGGCCCTTAAGAAGGTGTGCCTCCCTTTTATCCAATCTTGCTTTCTGTCAACAAGTGCTCGAGAGGTAGCCATCTTCAGAATATCCACGATTTACTCATACTTTATTGCACTGCTCCCGTAATCTCCCTTCATAACATGGACCAAATGGTGCCACTATGCTTATGGTCTCTAGGAATGCTCTTTGACCATTTGAGCTGATAGCATCTTGACAGAAAATCTGCCTTTTCATTTTAAAATGCAGGATATATTTTGCATCTGGTGCTGTGTCTTGCACTGTGGCCTTTGTCGTTTCCTTGACCAAAGTTGTGACTGAGCCAAGTCTTCAGGTGAGTAGCTTCCATAAAGGGACAGAAGCCAAAGCTGAAGCGCAAGCTGTGAAAGTTGCAGTCATCTTTACTCGTCATTTACGATGCTGATTATGTCTCTGAGTTGTGATTGTGAAAGACTGTAATGATTAAGTGGCTTAAATAAGTGAATTTGACGCACAAATGCACGCACTTGCAATCGCAATGAGAACCCATATGCTTTGGGACTTGTTCCCAAACTAAGCCATGACTTTCCCTGTGATTTGATCAGCTGGCTGAAGGCGGGATTGCCAATGTTGGAATAAATCTGGCCGGTGCAGTGCTGTTTGGTGCTCTCTTTATCTGGGAGGGAAAGCAAGTAAGTTCTGAATTGTTTGGGTAAACCACCAACCACCTGCTTCTAGTGCTCCCGGCTCTTTAGATTTGTACCCCTTCGCTGCCTTTCTAAGTGTCAGCAACAATTGTCATGGCCTGATTCTGTTCCTTTCCGTCTTACCTTACTGGTCATCCTCTTTCCTTTTCCCTCACGCAAATCGCACTTGCTATCACTAAATAATAATGGCCGCACTGAGGTCAAACAAGACGGCATCTCCCGAGACGTCTAGTAGAGCAATAATACATCACTGACAACTTCATGTTGCGGAGCATTCTGCCTATGTGCCGGTGGGTTCAACAGAAGGAGGAGCGAGTTATTCAAAGAAAGGAAATCAGGGAGGCTCAAATCAGACTTGGTGACAGGTGGGCTCTTTTTGTAACTTCCATTCGACATGCCACTTTGTGGGGATGGAGACCTGCTGGTTACTAGAGTACCTTGTGCCATACGTTGTGTAAGCTTGCAGATGGTAAGACTGTAGGATTCTTCTCCTGATGAGCTCATATTCACTGTGACAGAGAAGTGTTTGTGACCCCGGAGGGTGAGAAAATGTCTCGATTGAAGCCGGTGGATGACGAGTGGATCATACGCAGACTTGACAGATGGGGGAAGCAGGACCTGCTGCCTCAAGTTGGGCCTAAGGCAGGTGTTCTCACGCTCCACCTGTCAATGCATTTGAAAATAACAGTGGTGGCTTTGTCCTTTGACAGGAAGCTAGGAACGGATTTCTTCAAAGAGCCCTCACGCTGGACTCTATTTTTTGGAGAAAATCCTGCAGAAAGGCGCGATTCTACAGAAGCTGGTGCGGGAGAGGCAGCCTCAGCTCATTGTTGAGGTCGGCCATCAATGCCTTCTCAGAGCCGTTCAGTGAGCGGCTGTCTGAGATAATGTGAGGGAGAGTGAGTGACTTCAACTTATGTTGTTGTCTACGTAGTTGTTTGATTGAATCTATAGAAGTACAAATGTTCTGACTGTGGACGCAACCTAAAAACCGTTAAGGCCCATAAAACCATAAAATATTAAGGCCCCGAAAACTTTAAGAACTCTTAAGACCCTAAGAGATAGCCCTCTTTCATGGGGGTTAGGTCGGCAGCTTCACAGGGTACTCCGCGATCAAGATGGCCCAAGCAATGCCGAGAGGTAGTCGCGTCATTTCGTTCGAGTTAGATTTCAAGTGGCTTCTAGTGGCCAAGAGGTACTTTCTCTCTTTCCCGCTCTTCACCTCGCTCTCATCAACCTCCCCTTCCTCCCCCTCCTCCCTCCCTCTCCCCCCCCCACCTTACGCCACCACACCCTGCCTCTCCACCTCACCCTCCACCCTGCCTGTCCACCTCACCCTCCACCCTGCCTCTCCACCTCACCCTCCACCCCAGCCTCTCTCTCCTCGCTCCCTCTCCACCCCAGCCTCACTCTCCTCGCTCCCACTCCACCCCAACCTCCCTCTCCTCCCTCTCCCTCCACCCCGCCTTCTCACCTCACCTCCCTCTCCTCCCTTTCCTCCCTCTCCACCCCGCTCTCACTCACCTCCTCCATCTCTCTCTCCCCGCTTTTCGCGAAAGAAAAAAAAACTAATAGAAATGTGAAGGACTTTGGCAGGTTTGTGTGGCAGGCCAAGATGGCGGACCGAGTTGATGTGCAGTGGGGCGACGCGACAAAAGCTCTGCCCTCAGTGGATGCCCCCATCGACTTCCTGTTTTTGGACGCCAAGCCGTGGGAGTACCTCAGCTACCTCAAGGCGGCAGAGCCCCTCCTCTCTCCGGGAGCAATTGTCGTGGCAGACAACGCAGGTCAGCTCCTCTCCCATGTGATTATTCTATTGTACAAAAGGTGAAGCTTAGAGGTCTACATTTCACTTTCACCCTAAAAGCCATAAAATTTTAAAAAGGAAGAACTGGTATTGGTAAACTGGCGTTAATGGCGACGCCATCAAACGCATATGGAGAAAGGTACATGTCGAACCTATACGAACCAGTCACAACTGACCTAAAAGGAAAAAGGAAGGCCGTGAGCGGAACGCTGTTTCTAGGCCTGACGAGGCTCTAAAACATTTAACTCTGTAGTGTAGTTAATCTTCTTCTTTCTAAGCTCAGATTATACTTTTCGCCTTGTGTGCACAGGTGTGTTTAGCAAGTCCCTCGACGCCTATCTGGAATATGTTCGGACCTCTCCCCTCTACCATAGTGACTACGTGGAGTCCACTCTCGAATACAGGGA
Source organism: Zygnema circumcarinatum (assembly GCA_037447605.1). Lineage (NCBI taxonomy): Eukaryota > Viridiplantae > Streptophyta > Zygnematophyceae > Zygnematales > Zygnemataceae > Zygnema > Zygnema circumcarinatum. Next base: position 7,266,890 of record CM074804.1, read on the forward strand.
TGACGTGCCGGATGGCTTAGAAATCAGCGTGTACAAAGGCTCCTCCTGACTGCGATTCAGCGCTTGTTCTGAATGCGAACAGTTGTTGAACTCGAACTTGTTGCGAATGAAGCATGCCATCATTCAATGGAACCTCAAGCTCGATGTAGGTACTTTGACATGCATTAAGGTTCCTCTCTTTTGAAATCTTAATCAATAGTCATTTGCCTGCGAGTACCTTGAGTCGCTTAGGCCATATGAATGACAGCTCGAAGGGCCTGCCCACTGTGTAAGAGGTCGAAGGCCAAGTTGATATTCTCCAGGGTTAAATTATGTGTAATATATTCGTCCACCATGATCTCCTGCGTGCCAAAACCATAAAACGGGCTTCAGACACGATGGCTTCACTAACGATTCTGTGCAAATTAGGAATAAAGGCAGTATCAGAACGACTCCTTTGAATAAAAATTCCGTATATCAACATGCCAAGTCTGACCCGCCTCCCCCCAATGGACGCGTGTTCAGGGTAGAACAGGGATCTGGAAGGAATAGCGATGCTCACCTTGTTCATGTACTTCTCCACAAGTTGAGGCACGTGGCTCCGACTCTTGTACCCTCCAAATGCGGTGCCCTTCCACACGCGCCCAGTGACCAGTTGAAATGGGCGTGTTGAAATTTCTTGGCCAGCTCCCGCTACTCCAACAATCACAGAAGTTCCCCATCCCTGCACTCACAGCCACATTAGAGCTTGTAGTCGGCAGAGAGTGATGCAGCAGGCCAAGGCGTCGCACGAGCAATATCCTCTCCTAAGCAAACAAAGAAACATTAAATACCAATGCAGGAAGGACCTGAGGTCAAACAACTCATACTTAGCGTCTTGTGGTTGGCTGTAGACAGTTCCCCCACCTCTTCTTCACCAAAGAGAGAAAGAATAGGTGTATATCACAGAAGGAAAAGAGCCTAAATATTCCTGAGGGTTCCACTAGGAGCGAATATGTAGGACAAACCTTATGGCATGCCTCGAGTGCGGATCGCATGACCTTCACATTTCCAACACACTCAAAAGTGTAGTCTAGGCCACCGTCTGTCATCTCCACCAATACCTGCATACAAATGCACACCAGTGTACAAATGATTTGCATGATGAGCTAGTTTCAGAATTAAGCTGAGCAGCGCAGTGAATCATCACGTTTCGCTTACAGCCTTTCCCTGCTGCTTAGAGTTCAAGTTCGACATAAAAAACCCGTCTATCAGGCCATCCATGCCGTACCTCTTGAATTGACTTGTCGTGATCCTTTGGGTTAACAAATTCTGTGGCTCCAAACTTCTTAGCTGTTCCACAAAATACCTCACATGGAAGCTCTCAAATTTTAGCATATGCGGTTTTCGGGCACCAACCTACAGCTGCACAGTCTTCATTCTGCTTTACTTGCAGATGGGCAAGCGGTTAGCATATTCAAGCACGAAAGGTGGTGAAAGGAACCACTGCACACGAAAGAGAGTGTAGACGGCGGTGAAGGTAGAAGGGAGAGGGGCAGCAGCGAGGGGGAAGAGGGTGGAAGGGGGTTAAGGATAGGGGACAATGAAAGGGAGAAAAGGGAAGGCGTAAAGGGAGGGGAGGGAGGAAAGGAGAAAAACAAAGGAAGGAGTGGCATGGAGAAAAAGGCGAGTGGAGGGAGAGATGAAGAGAGTGAAGGAAAACGTTTCTCGAAGGAGCACAGCACGTACCAAGGGAAAACTTTGAATCGTCAAGGTCGACAGCGATAATCCTTGACGCTCCAGCAAGCTTGGCTCCTTCGCAAACCTATTCCATAGCCCAGACCTTATCAATTAACAAGAAAGACCCCACAACATGTTCGCACAATGTGACCCACAACTTGTTCGCACAATGTGACCCACAACTTGTTCGCACAATGTGACAAAATGCAGGGTTCGCGATGCTTAAGGGATTGGGACATGCCATAGGCTGAAGCTTACAGAGCTGCAGGAATAAGCTCACAGCTGTAAGAAATTGTAACTGCTATAAAAGAACTATTTGGGGGGAGATTCCTCCTTGCTTGCTGTCACAGCTCAGCTGCTCTAAATGAAGGAAAGCCACTTACAGCCAGGCCTACTGTCCCCAGCCCAAAGACAGCAACAGTTGATCCCTTTTCCACTTTTGCAGTATTCCACACAGCTCCAAGCCCTGTCAATGAATCAGAAAACCACATCTTCATTTCATCAGCCACACATGCTCAACAGTCTAAACTGGAAGCTTATGGGCTACACTTAATGCCTTAGTGGATGTGGGTTGATTGCATGCAACCAGATAGCCAGAAAACCACCCTATTAGAAGCACAGAATTGCTAACAAATGAGCAGCTTCCACAATTATTATAAGCATAACTACATCTCACACTATAACTGGTGATTACCCGTTGGAATGCCACAGCCCAATAGGCATATCTTATCCAGGGGTGCCGCTGGGTTGACTTTAGCGACGGAAACATCATGAACCACTGTATATTCACTAAACGTGGAGGTGCCCATGAAGTGGTAAATTGGTTTTCCCTTTACCGAAAACCGTGGCTTCCCATCTGTGAGCATGACTCCCTTGCCAGTGGCTGGACGCACTTTTGCACACAGGTTTGTTTTGCCGGACAGGCAGAACTTGCATTCTCTGCATTCCGCCTGATAGCATGGAATAACATGATCTCCAGGCTGAACCTCAGTCACCCCCGACCCTACGCTCTCGACGATTCCAGCAGCTTCGTGGCCAAGGATGCAAGGAAAGAGCCCCTCCGGATCCTGGCCCATACCACACACTCTTGTCACATATCCCTGTGAAGTGTAGATTGGAAATATGGAAGCATCAAATCCGAAGTGGAGGGTGCTACGAAGAGGAACGACAAGGAAGGGAGTTGGCACTTCAAGGTATTATTGAAGAATGGCACCTGGCCTGAAAGTGTGAAGGCATCAGTGTGGCAAAGAGCAGTATGAGTGATCTTAATTCGAACTTCATTTTCCTGTACATGAATAACAGAAATGGTACGAAAATGTTTGTGAGTAACGGGATCGTTGTATAGAAAAACGAATATAATGCAGCTTGGTCTAAATAACCGGTCCCACAAGGTCTACGTCATCGTCAACGATGCCAACTTCTTCAAAGCTTTGTAAATTCCGATCGGCCTTACTCAAGAAGTTCTCTTTAAGCCTCTTTGAAATGATAGAAATGAATACTGTGCATCTGGACTAGACATAAACATAAATACTTAAAAGAACAGGGAACGACATAAATAGCTAACAGGGAACTTTGCAGAATCGGACAAACCCGGTCAGGTATATTTACTGACATTGAAAGGTGGAGACCATGAATACACGTCGAAAAGAGTGAAAGCTAAATTATTCGTGAGCCTGACTTGATTATTCATTTAGGCTGACTTGATTCTTGAGAACCTTGGTACTAAAAGATTTGCAAAGACATTCGAAATTCCAGCATGTTCATCCTAATGTGACCCGCACGGGAACGGCATCTTTTTCTCCAAGATATTCCTTTGTGAACGAGAAGTTCATTGTTTGATGGGGATAAGCACAGCAACTTGCTTGGGGAGGTGCCACTTGAACTTCCTCCACGACAAGGGGCTTCCCAGCTTCATAGGCGATGGCCGCTGCGTGAAGGAAAGGGCTGAGCGATTAGGCAATGGCAGCTTCAAAATGTGCGAACGACTTTTGAGATACTCTCTCTAATGAAGCCCGCAGGGAAGGACCTGTTGGTCGACTGAAAGGAACAGTGCACTTAAGCTTTGTTGTAGAACCTCAAAGAAGATAGCCGCACCTTTGCATGTAATCGGTTGACCCTGAGTTGAACTTTTGTCAGCATACGCTGCAGCCGCTGCTGGAGACTGCATTGCTCTCGAGCTATTCAAGGATGCAGCTCCACTCTTGCAGCCGCGCGTTTGAAAGCTAAAGACGCTGTCCTGTTCTTGACGCCACAGTCCCGACAGCAGTCCTTTATCCGCTTGATGGCATGGAGCACTCAAGCATGCTGTGCTTGCTGAAGCGAAGATGGTCTTCAGACTGTTTCTATTGCTCGAACGACAAACGTTTCTCGCTATAGCCAACATAGCAGTCGCCATAACAGCTTCAACTTGCTCTTTTCTCAGCTGAAAAAAGAAACTACTTTTACTTACTTACTTACTTTTAAAGAACTTTTACTTCTACACGCACTTATGGCAGCTCAATACTCAGGAACACCTTCTTAAGCATCATCCAAGCGAGCCATACTTTTTTGCTTCAGCATTTGCTTCTTTACTCTCTCCTCTGCCATCTATTATTGCTATGAGGGGCCGCAGGGAGCAGCAGGGATCCACTGAATTGACACTTTTCAAGTGAGCTCTCCTTATTAGAGCGAGCTGAGTCCCCAATTCAAGCTGCCAGATGGACGCTCCACGTGGTCTGGAGGACGCCTTCGGACGCAAATGTACCCCAAGGACGGACGCTTTCCCCTTTCAACGAACACCCCCCCCCCTTTGACACTGACGACTCTCCCCTCCGGCAGTTATCCATAAAGCATTGCGAGTGCTCATCTCACTGCATTTCACCTTTTGGAAAGCCGAAAAGCAGTAAGATCTTCTGCCTTGGAAAGAGCAATTCAATCTGCAGGCTGTGTTATTCTCTCTTTTCTGCTGACGTATATACGCGTTATCTTGCCTTATCCTTTTTTCCTGCCGTTTGAAGCCTTTGATCAAGAGCGTCCTGCAGAGCTGCGCGGGTGTACGTCCATGGAGACTGCCGGAAAGGTTATCACTTGCCGAGGTACGCTTCCTTCTCGCAGCGGTGCTTCCTGACAAGTACGGTGCAAGATGTGCTCAATGTCCAGGATAGAGGCGGATGAAAAAGACGAACGACTGACAGGCGGGGAATGATTTCAGACTGCTTGAGTGTGGCAAGGAATTGTAATTTGCGTATTCATTTCCCTACTTTATCTTGACAAGGTTTTACGCTGACGTTTGTGGATTTCTGGCTGCACAATGATCGTGCGTCGCATGTATGGCGTCCTTACGTGCAGCCGCTGTGGCATGGGAGCCAAAGAAGCCCTTGTCAATTGAAACGGTGGAAGTAGCGCCTCCCCAGGAAGGAGAGGTTCGCATAAAGATCACACACACAGCATTGTGCCATACGGACGCCTACACTCTTGGCGGACAGGATCCTGAGGGGCTCTTCCCATGCATTTTAGGCCACGAGGCGGCAGGGTAAGTAATTCCACAATTGCATTCACTTACAATAAGCATGGAAGCATAGCACGACTTTCTTGCGTGATATTGTATGCAAATCCACATTCTAGATTTTAAATGTTTTCCTGTATTCTGTGCCTGAAGCACCTCCATCTTTTGAGTGCGTGAGGAAGCGTAGTTTTATAGGGCTGACGCTTGAAGCAGGAAAATGATTTATATCAATTGAGAAATACGTCCCAGCTGGACCACATTAGAATTTCAGCTGCATGAGAGGGAAGAGAAATAAGGAAAAGAGGGAGAGACAGGCTGAAGTACTTCAATCTTCTTACGCAGTGACCTCTTGCTGTTCCCTCGCCAGAATCGTGGAGAGTGTGGGCCCGGGTGTAACCGAAGTTCAGCCCGGCGACAGTGTGATTCCGTGCTACCAGGCAGAGTGTCGAGAATGCAAGTTCTGCCTGTCCGGCAAGACGAACCTTTGTGGAAAAGTTCGTCCTGCCACTGGTGCAGGGGTCATGTTGTCGGATCGGAAGACACGGTTTTCAATCAATGGCAAACCGATTTATCATTTTATGGGGACCTCAACCTTCAGTGAATACACTGTAGTGCATGACGTTTCTGTTGCTAAGATCAACCCAGCAGCTCCTTTGGATAAGGTCTGCCTTCTTGGCTGCGGCATTCCTACTGGTTAGCTTAATCTTGCCTTCCACTGATAAGCTGCCCAGACATACTTCGCCAGATCACTTTCTGTGACAGACAAGCCTGTCACTTGTCGTCCGCTTTCTGCTAAAGGGAGGTTAGTGCTGAGGTGCAGGCCTGGGAGCAGTGTGGAATACTGCCAAGGTGGAGGCAGGCTCCACCGTGGCCATCTTTGGCCTTGGTACTGTAGGTCTAGCGGTGAGTTACGTTTACATGCTTGGTTTCTCCAACAGCTCTGAAGAAGGCATCTCCTAGCTTTTTTCAAGGCCAATGGTTTACGGTGGAACTCGCTACCTTATGCATTCTCCAGGATGAAGTTAACGCAGTGACAGCTCGTGTGTTTCTTCATTGGCTGGAAGCTCTTGCTGGGTGTTTTTTGGCTGAAAGCATTGGAACAGGTGAATTGGCTTTCGCCAGTTTGTCTTGCATTTCGAAGTGAAGATAGAATTATGGCATTTTGTTTTGGCATTCTGGGGTAAGGAGCAGATTTCGGCATTCCCACCAGTAGGCACTTTGCTCAGGTAGTCAAGCTAGTGTTGGTTGGTTCTTCATTTATTTTTGCAGGTTGCAGAAGGAGCTAAAGCTGTGGGGGCTTCACGAATAATTGGGGTTGACATTGACCACAGCAAATTTGAAAGAGGTATAGCAGCTAAGACTTTGTGGAATTGCTCTCTCTCTCTCTCTCCCCTCTCTCTCTCTCCCCCTCCCCTCCTCTGCCGCCCATTCGCGTCGCTGCGTCAATCTCTCTTTATTCCTCCCCCTCTGCCCTTTCCATCCCAACCACACACCCTCCCTCATGGATGTGTCACACAGACGGGCGTATGGAGATGGATTTAATATGCACCAATGGCTGACATAAGCTCAAGAGTTATGGTTACTCGATGAGAGCTTGTGGCTCGTCCATTTAAACAAGGTGAAAATATTGGCATGCAGCGAAAGCATTTGGAGTCACCGAATTCGTGAACCCCAAGGACTGCGATAAGCCTATTCAGCAGGTATGACCCAAGTTTTGGATTTGCTTTTTCAACGAATGTTCTTGTCACTATTTAGCTGCAATACATAACTTCACTAGAGCTTAACGCAACTCTGTAGTTACATCTCTTTTATGGATCCCCGGCACGTCTACAGCATCCGAGCGAGCTACCAGAATCAGTTCCATGACCCATGTTCGGACCAATTGAACAGGTTATTGTGGACCTGACTGACGGAGGCGTGGACTACAGCTTTGAGTGCATTGGCAATGTGAACGTCATGCGAGCTGCATTGGAATGCTGTCATAAGGTGAGTTTTTTTTTTCTCTCAGTAGTAGCATGTGCTTAGCAAGTCCTGGTTAGTCACTCGATCAACCCAATGTGTACGCTATTGTCTAACTTTTGGCTGGAAATTTGCAGGGTTGGGGCACCTCAGTGATTATTGGAGTAGCCGGAGCAGGTCAGGAGATTTCAACGCGTCCGTTCCAACTTGTCACTGGGCGCGTTTGGAAGGGCACCGCATTCGGAGGTTTCAAGAGCCGCTCACATGTTCCCGAGTTGGTGGAGAAGTACCTGAAGAAGGTAGGCTTCCTTTCTCGTCCTCTCATTCTTTAATTGTCTACCTTCATTCCCCACTTAACGATGGGCTGTTGTTTTGGCAGCCTTTGCACAGAACTCATGGCAAGCAGTTGTTGTTTTGTCGGCTTCTTTGCGATGGAACAGGAAGTGAAGGTGGATGAATATGTCACCCACGACAGGCCTCTGGAGAAGATCAACGAGGCCTTCCAGCTCTTGCATGATGGCATGTGCCTCCGTGTAGTGATCCACATGTAGGTCCACCTGTTGTCTGCCGCTGCTGTCACGCCCCTTTCTGTACTTCCATGGGTCCGTTTGTGCAGGTGCATTGGCTAATTTGCCGATAGGAAGCGAGCCCCCTCTAGCACGCGTGGTACGGACTTTAGAATTTCATGTTAGTTTGTCATTCTATGTTTCATGTCCATAAACTGTCGTCAATTGAGCAGAGGCTTGAACTCTTCCAATTCCATTCTTTTCAATGGTGATGGCATTGAGGATGATCTGCTTCATTCTCTTTCTATGCCTGCTCCGTAAAGCGCTTCAAACAAAAAAAAACTGAACGACTGGGAAGCTTCGCATTGATTGGCGCTTTTGTACAACTTTTATGGCACAGACCTATGAACACAGACCTATTCTAGTCGAACAACAGTTGAAGCAGTCCAACGCTACCCTTCTAGGCAGTTGAAGGATGCACTTGATTGGACATAACATACTGTGAATATACCCTGTATACTCGCCTACATTTTTCACGTAACAGAGCACACGTCCTGACTATAGAAGTCAGGGATATGTATTACTACAACCAGTGACCTTGCACCTTCGTAGAGAAGGATAACGGCACAGGAAATCATGACACTAAAAAACGTATTGAATCTCCTGTGCATTTTCCTGATGACGATCAAAAAAATTCGCCCTGAAAGCAGGCCAACCTTTGCTGATTCTCGAATGAGGACAACTAGGTGCATAAGCGTTTATGCCCTGTCCCACCATTTTCTTTACCATCACAGTAAGCTAGTATGCCACTGCTCTCTTGTCAATACAAATGCCTGTCCACAAGATAGGAAGCATTCAGTGAGGGGGCACAGGCGCTTTGAGGCTCCTTTATGCCTTGAAGCTGAAAAGGTCGAGAAAAGCTCAGTCTATAACTAAGGAACGATAAAATTGTAAGTGATCGTTCCCGTAAGTATAAATTGAAGTTGCGGAAGGCACACGTCAGTCCGGGCAGCCGTTCATAAAATTTTTCCTGTGTTCTTGATATTCTTCCTCCCAGCCGCGCAACAGCTCCGCACACTGCTCTCGCCAAAGTCTGCAGGTCATCCAAACCTCCCCACAAAATGGGTCTTCAAAGACCTGAACTAATTTTCATAGACCTAGTGAAGCAATTGCTGGCAAGTTTCTGGCCGCATAGGGATCAAACCTGCGCATAATAATACTGAATTCCTAAGGGATTGGCTAGCTCCTTCCCCATGTCGTGAACACATTAATCAACATGATAGCCGGTCGAACGACTCCCTAGAAGCTGCGCTGTTGGTCCAAAACATAATGCTGCTCATATCTTTAATCCCACGCTGCCTCTCGGCGTTTCAAAGCTCACCTGCACACTAAGGAGCACTGGATCAAGTCATGATAGTCCAGCTGAGCAAAATAACACCTTGCCACCAGTGCAGGTACTTCCAGCACCGGGCACCGCGCACTCTTCTCTACAAACCGCCTCTTTACTGCGGCAAACATCTCCTCGGAGCAGATGCATGTCGTCTGCTCCATTCCCCCTCCCTGCACGTCTGCAGCCTCCCCCTCCCTCAAAAAGTGGCCCCCGGCCCCTTTATAGAGCGCGGCAGATAGTTTCGGAAGCCGAGTCAGCTCTCCGCTTTTTGCAGCCCGTTCTTTGCCCGCTACCCGCAACATCATCCAGTGCCGTTCCACAGATTTACGGTTTTTCTAACAGTGCCACATCGGTCAGCGTTATTTCCATGCATAATGATCACCATACATCCGGGAGACCGGTCCCGTTCGTACGTGTGTTTTAAAAGTACAGTACGACCGGGTCGCCCCTCCGATTGGGCCGCCGCTCCGGGCTAAATCACGTCCGCGCGCTCTGCGCGCCTTGTCGTGGCCGTCTGTACGGCTCAACGCATGGAACCGTACGAATTCGTACGAAAACGGTTCCAGTTCTTTGAATTAAAGGGCCGACAGAGCATGGAGCGGCGTGACGTGCCGGCGGTGAGGGGCTTCCATGAAGGCCTTGGCCCTGGCCGGGGCCTGTGGGCGGAAAGAAGCCTCCAGGCCAGTTCCAGGGCGTGCCGGGGCAGACATGGCGAGCTGGAGCGCAGTTGCCTGCCTGCCTGCCTGGCGCCAGGCGCGGCATATGACTACTGGCTGAGCACTGGGAGGGGTGGGTAGTTGCAAGGAGAAGAGTAGGTGGAGCGTGGCAGGAGGCAGAAGGTTGGGAGAGGGGAATTTGTGAGGATGACTACCGTAGGGTCGTATGCGTCGCCGGTTGAGCAGCGGAAGGTGGGCGGCATGGCAGGGAGTAAGAGTAGCAGTGGCGGCTGTTGTGTGAACGGCGTGTGTAGCTCGGCAAGTAAGAGCCCGCCTGCCCCTGTGAAAGCGCCCACCAATCCGGTGGGTATATCCAATGTTAGCTCAGCTAACAATGGCGACTGTTGCGTGAATGGTGTTTGTAGCTCGCCAAGTAAGAGTCCTCCAGGTCCTGCCCGAGCTCCCATGAAGCCGGCAGCTAGCAATGGTGGCTGTTGTGCGAATGGTGTTTGCAGCTCAGCAAACATGAGCTCCCCTACACCTGCACGAGCTCCTACTAAGCCGGCCAGCGTGGCTGGCAGTGGTGGTTGTTGCGCAAACGGCGTTTGTAGCACGCCAAGCAAGAGCCCTCCAGTGCGGACTCCCAGCACCCCAGCCGGAAGTGGTTGCTGTTCAGGTGGAGTGTGCAGCGCTGGAAGCAAGAGTTCAGGACATACTGTCGTGGACGATTCAGCCGAGCTGAAGAAGGCGCTCCTCAGCTTGAACGCAGACGAGGTGAAAGACGCAGGGAACGCGTATTACAAAAAGGGGAAGTTTGCAGAAGCCTTGCAACTCTATGACCGGGCCATATTTTTGTCTCCCGATAAAGCTCCTTATCGAGCAAACCGAGCAGCTGCGCTTGCCGGTCTTGGAAGGTTACAGGAAGCTATAACCGAATGCCAGCAGGCTGTAAACATTGATTTGAGTTACACCCGTGCACACCAGCGACTGGTAGGGCTTTACATGAGAATAGGGCGGTTCGACGAAGCTCGAATGAAAATAAAGTTTGCTCCAGAGGGGGAGCTAAAGGACGAGGCGATCAAAATTGACCGTGTTGAGGGACTTGTGGTGAAGGCCGAAGAGGCGTGTAAAGTGGCGGATTGGGAGGCGGTCCTCAGAGAGTCAGACGCGGTTATCGCCCTCGGCGTCGACTCTGATCCAAAGGTAATTCGGCTTGTGAATGGTGTGCTGATTTTGAGAACATACACTAAACGCTTTTTTCGAATTTTTCATTCCTTATCTTCCATCATTAGCATAGCGTTGACGGTGATTCAGCTCATGCATGTCCAAGAGATTGAATCAGGAAGATCTGGATGAAACTAATTCAACTTCCTCTTGCTGGACTCTCAAGTTTGACCTCAAACAATGGCACCGGTCTATTGAAGGAATGCGGTCGGTCGCTTCCCATCAAGCATAGTGTCCATTTGACGAGGTCTCCTGCAACTGTACGTTCTCAGATCATGGCGGCAACTAATTTGACTTTGAATATCACTCATGTTTCTCCAGGTTTGGTGCTGGAAAGCAGAGGCGCTTGTAAATTTACACAAATTGGACGAGGCAGACGCAGCGCTGCAGGCAGGACTCCTTTGCCTCCAGGGAAGTGAGGATGCTGGAAGGTTTGGTCCAGAGCAGGGAAGCTTGCGGTTCTTGCGAGCAAAGGTTGATCTTGCTTTGGGAAGGTAAGTCAACAGCTCATGAATTCTGCACTTTCACATGAACCTAGAACTAATAAAATGTAGATCGTTTGGCAGGGCGCTGTAGAGAAGAATCCTTCAAATAAAGTGTTTTCCTGATACATCCATCCAAACTCATATTGTATCGTCGCATGGAATCACTCCTTTTTTTCTCCTTTCTTTCATTTGTTTGATTAAGCGCTATTGTTGAACTTTTTAACCCACTCATTGACGTTTAATGCTTTGGCGTGCTTGATGCACTGTGCTTGAAGATTTTAGCTTCTATGGCTCCTCGTTGTCTTTGATTTAACAAGGCAGTTCATTGGCCTTCTGTGGATGATGATGACATTCTTCTGAAGCATTATGCTGTTACCCTTGGAAAACTTAGGTGTTGAATTTTGTCAATCAGAAGTTTGTCACAGCTCATGTGCAAGTCCTGTGGCAGGTTCGAATCATCGATTGCAACAGCGGAAGCTGCTCTTAAATTGGATCCAGACAATGCGGAGCTTGTCTCGATAGTTAAGAAGGCTCGTGCTCTTGGCCGTGCAAGGAACAAGGGGAACGAACTTTTCAAGGCGGGGGATTTTAAAGGAGCAGCGGCAGCTTATGGAGACGGCTTGGAAGCCGACTCGACCAATGCAGTCCTGTTGTGCAACCGGGCAGCATGTTTTTCGAAGCTCACAAAATGGGACGATTCGCTGAAAGACTGTAATGCAGCACTGAAGAGTCATCCACATTATCCAAAGGCGTTACTTCGACGAGCCTATTGTTATACCAAGGTGAGCACTAGCTCTTGGGTACGGTGAACCTCGGGTTAGTATTCTTTTTGGCGGCAAAGTGCAAAATGTTGGCCGCTTACTTTGAGTGGGATTTCGGGACAGATGAGCAAGTGGTCAGAAGCAGTGCGGGAGTACGAGCTGCTTCAGAAGGAGCTGCCCAACGATCCAGAAATTGTTAGACTTCTTACTGAAGCTCGAGCAGGCCTGCATAAGAGCACTACGAATGATGACCCCTCAGCACCAAGAAGCAGTGTTGCAGAGGGTGGGCAGGTTGTCGAAGTCATGAGCATTGAGCAGTTTCAGGAGGCAGTGAACTCTTCAGGTGAGACCGGGTTGGTTTTTCCTCGTTGACAGTCTCCGTCAGTCATAAAGCTGGCGGAGGAGCTCTAAGATGATTCTGCATAACTTGAGGGAAATGTCATGGCAGTTGGTGGTGGTGCACGTTCTTGTCTTCAAACGTCTGCTAACGAAAGAGCCCTTCACATGCTGGCAGGAGCGGTGGTGGTGGATTTTTCTGCGAGCTGGTGCGGTCCCTGCCGGCAGATTGCGCCTCTTGTGACGAAGTTGTGCAAGCAGTTCAAAGGAGCGAAGTTCCTTCAGGTGAGTCAATGTTGTATAAAGGGTGACTGCTCCCACTAAGTTTCTTTAACACCTTTTGTTTTCCATCATGTTCCATCATCTTTTTGATTCGAAGAAATTGTACATGAACTTTTTGGCAGGTTGACATCGACAAGAACCGTGAATTAGCTACAAGAGAGGGAATTCAGTCTGTTCCGACATTCAAAATATACAAGAATGGGAAGAAAGTGAAGGAGATTTTGGGGGCAAACGCGTCGGAGCTTGAATCGTCTGTTCAGCAGCATTGCAAGGCTCTTCGTGTCGAGTTTTAGTGTCTTAGTGGCAGGCAATCCTGCCAAGATTTAGCGCGCGAGTCTGAGTTAGCGTTGAACAAGGTTGAAGCGCGGATGGTCCGGCATGACTGGGACCATCGCAGGGGCGTTTCTCTTCTTGGCGGCAGCCTTACTTCTGTGCGACAACCATCAAGTGGGAGGTGTGGTGAAGGGTGCTAGTACAGGGGTAGTATGGGAGGGATTCGTTGGTGTTTCAGAGGTTGATTAGCTGTTTGTTAGTAGTATCAATAAACAACAGGAGTTCGTTGCCAAGGCAAAGACGGTATGCAGGGTTGCTTTGAAAACTGTCCTGGTGTGGTGTGATCATTCAGATGCTCTTGTGACTTCCTTGAGTTCTGTAAGTCTTTTAAGTCTGGAAGGGTGTTTTAACATAGCATGTTGCGGTTAGGTAGTGTGAATGGGCTGTCATGAGAATTGCGCTGTGACGAATGAATTTCCGTGAACATGTCTGTCCTCGCGAAATTGCAGGGCCCTCCGGATGTAGGCGGCGAAGTCAGTGATGTGATCTGCGTCTGTAAATCTTGAAAAGCCCATGTACTGTCATCTGGCTCCCAGTTGCCTCCGTCCTGTATGTGATTCCCATGGCCAGTTGCAAATGGACATTTCCCATTATAGACACAGATGGGAGGCCCTTCAGTGACGAACGAAAGATAACCACAGATATCCGAACAAAAGATTTTCAAGAGGTGTTTCCCTTGGCCAGAACACTTTTTGCTCACGGTCTGCGTCCTTCTGTCACGTGGTACCTCTGCCACCGTGGGGGGTGGCTTAGCTCTAATTGAACCTGCCTTCTGCCCTCTGCCGCTCGTCCTATCAGCAAACCCCACAAGCAGTCCTTGTCCTTGTCCTTGGGTCCTTTGCGATGAGTTCCTCGTGGTTCCCCATGCTGATTTTGTACATGGACATTTGATGGCATCATCGCCATCGTGAGATCATTGCCACTTCCCTTTCCACATCCACCATCGCAGTGTGAATTTATCCAGTCCCTGTCTCAGCATCAGCATCAGCATCAGCATCAGCATCGCAGCACGGTTCCTTGCCACAGCTTCAGTCTCTCAGTGCAGTTCCAGGCAGTCCCTCCCTCGGCGCGAATCAGCGCGGGCCCCGCTTCCCGGCCCCGCCTCCTCGCCCTCGCCGCTGATTGGCTCCCGCGCCTCGTGTCCGCCTCTCACCCAGTCAGCACACGCCACGTGCCTACCTGGCCCCACCTCGATACTTCCCAACGAGTGGCGCTGCGGCGGCGCCACGTGGCGCCCTCCGCTTTGCGGGCAGGCGCGACCCGCAGCGCCACGTCGCGCTGCGCCGTTTGCGTGACGCGCAGGCCGCCACGTCACTTCCGCCCCCCCCCCCCCACCTATTTTTAGGGCCTGGCCGGGCCTTTGTTCCCTTTCCCCTCCCCTCCGGATCCAGACCGCCCTGGCCGGAAAAGTCGACGCTTATCCTCTGCCATCCGCTTCCCTACTCCCGGCTCTGCGTTGCGCGAGGAGGGAAGGAGGGAGGGAGGGAGGGAGGGAGGGAGGGAGGGAGGCTGCAGGTGCCATGCGGCAGCACTGGGAAAGCAGTCAGTTGGCGGCGCTACCGTCGTCGCACGTGCGGGATGCCATGCAGATGTGGCCTCGACAGAGCCTGGCTCTGCCGCGGCCTGCCAAACCCGGGTCTGAGCTCGGACCGAGTCTGTCCAGCAGCTGTACAGGGACTTTCAAGGAGGCTCGACTAGGGTTGCGGCTAGGGCATAGCGACTTAGGGCGTTGCTCTGAGGGTCATGACGGTCCTGCAGGGGGCGAGGTCTCTGAGGCTTCCAGGGAGAGTTGTGAACAGGCGTCTCCTTCTGCTTTGGAAGGGAGGGGCGAGGGAGGCAGCCATGGCCTTTTGCAAGGAGAGTTTCTGCTGGAAGGGCCGTCTGTGCTTCTGGAGGAGAGTCATTTGCGGAAAAGGAACGAGAAGAAGCGAAGCTTTTTGAATATTGGAAGGAAAGTGAAGCTTCGGAATGAGAGTAAAGTGGAAAGTGGGGAGAAGAAACGGGGGGGTGTCGTGGAGCAGCTTATGTCTGGTGCATTTGCAGGAGTTATTTCTCGGACAGCGGTCGCACCAATAGACTTGGTCAAGGTAAGCTATATTACTATTTCGTGTGTTTACATTCAGGCAGCTAGAGAGGTGAAAGCCTGCTTAAGGGATTGATAGTGGGGAGGGAGTGTGTATAGTGCTGAACTTATTCCATGCGGATGGGATACAAATGTCATGGCAGACGCATTTGATCACAGCACATGGCAGTGCGCATGCCCGAAAAACTGCTACAGATATTTGCGCAACGATTCTTAAACGCGATGGATGGAGGGGCCTTTTCCGAGGTAGCTCCACCACCCCTTCTGTTCGTACTATGCTTTCAAACATGTCAGGTGTAGGGGTGCGATTGAGCGATTCAACTTTCGGAACGGAGGAATAGGCAGACGCAGAAGCAGGGAGAGGACCTTGCAAGCATGTCGGAGCTCATTCTTGGCCATTTTTTTGACGTATTTCTCTCGTCTTCGTCCTCTCGTGCTTGTTTTCTACCGTCACTTTCCTTTACCTCTCCTCCTACCGCTCCTCCCCCTCCCTCCTGCCTCCCACACCTGCATATTTCCTGTCACTCCCGCTCGTATCGGTTGTATCTGAGCTAGTAGGGTCGCAATCATGGCAGATAACGACACATAATTTGTGAAAGCGTTTGGTTTCGCTTTTCAACGGGCCCCAGGACGACTCGTTGATCAACCTTTCCATTGAACTCGTTTCAGCTGCACTTCCTGATCGGGGGGGGGACGATGTGATGCAGGAAATGGCATAAACTGTATCAGGGTGGCGCCTTGCAAAGCCATAGAACTGTGCGTTTTTGAAACCCTAAAACGGACTCTTTGTGTAGAGGGTCACCCTCTCCAGCAGTTTGCAGCTCCTCTTTCAGGAGGTGCTGCCGGCATGGCTGGCACTATTGCGACCTATCCGCTGGAACTTGTTCGAACTCGTATTTCTGTGCAGGTACGAGTAGTCTAAGACGCTAACATTCTGCAAGTGAAGGGGCGGGTATTGAAGTGGGGGAAGGCACAACATTTTTAAAAGCAAAATGCTTGGGGCTAGATGACTCAGCCTTCTCACTTCGCTTTTTTTTGGTGCAGCCGCACTTGTATCGCGGGCTTCGAGCAACGGTAGATAAGATCCTGAAGGAAGAGGTAAGTTGACTCAAGCTTGTTTGAATTCAATCGTATGTTTATTGCGTTGTGACTTTTCTCTTATCAGGTTGAATGAGGTGGTCGTCTGTCAGCTGCTGTGAATAACATAGATTTACGGTTTGATATGTTTCCAGGGGGCGGGGGCGCTGTACCGTGGCCTGACGCCCTCGTTACTTGGCGTATTCCCATATGCTGCCACAAACTATTTCGTATATGACGCATTACGAGGCGCATACAGGCGAGCTACAGGAGAGGAAAATGTGCCTCCCCTGCCCACTCTCGCATTCGGGGCTATCGCTGCCGCAGCATCAAGTGCTGCCACCTTCCCGCTGGAGGTAAGATGGTGTTGTGGTGGAGGTCTGACTGGGAGGGACGGGAGGACGGGGACTGAGAGCAGGAGTGAGAGTGGGGCTAGTGAAGAGAATATTGCAGTACCTTTTCCGCCCCCTGCCCCCTCCCTGGTTCGTCTTCTCCCTTCATCTAACTCTCTTTGGCCCTCCTTTCTTCTCCCCTCCCTCTCCTTCCCTTGAACTTTCTCAGGTTGCTCGCCGGCAGCTCCAGCTCGGCGGCCATGGAGTGCAGCTGTCTCCCATGGGCATCATTTCCAACATCTACAAGCAGGAGGGTTTTCTGGCCATATACCGTGGTTTGGGCACCACATGGCTGAAGCTGGTGCCTGCAGCTGGCATCTCCTTTGTCTGCTATGAAGCAGCCCGAGTGGCGCTGAGAGTGGATGATGCATCTTATGCCAACGCTAGGAGGGAAAAGTTGGAGAGGAGGAAGAGAGCGGCCCTTCTGGAGAGAGCAGTGGCAGTGCGGGACGGGAGGTTGATGGTTGGGAGGGAGGAGAGAGAGGCGCTGGAAGAGGCTCTTGCAGGCCTGGCTATGGGAGACGAAGTATGAGCAGGGGTGGAGGAGGGATGGGGGTCATGGCGGGTGAGGGGGCCGTCGAGCGGAACAGCACATAGCACAGCATGTGAATTGGGGTTTGCTCAAAATCAGTTTTTTTTCTGTCCAAATTTGTTAAATTGTGAAGTATTCAGAGATAGACAAGTTAGACTGCGACGCAGCTTCAATGAAATGGTAGTGCCGATCCGAGAAGGGTGAATGTGGGAAAGGATGGAGACGGCTGGCACCAGTTCTGCTACCGCCCTTCAACGGTGAGATGCGGTGCATGGAGGGGGTTTGAGGCCTGCTTTTGCCTTTTGTTCTCTATAGTTCTGTGAAATGTGAATTTGAGAGACTGATGGCTTATTCTGATTCGGAGAGGGAAGGGATCGGCAGATTGATAGCAAAAAGTGCCGCAGCCAAGGGTGAACGTGGAGGTGGAGGCTTCATGCGCTTAGTATTCCTCCTTTTTCCGGTCGACACTATTGCCCTAATTTTTTTCATAACGGTGTGCGGAATAATGCTCACATAGGTCAGCTGGTCGCCAGCTGAGGAGAGTTGTGTTATCTAATAGATAAAGGATTGCGAAGAATCAACTGGCTCTTCTTCCATTATAAAATACCTTTCTTATTCTTTGTTTCAGAGTAAAGAGGAATTTGAGATCAATCAGCGAAGTGGCACTTCGGTAATATTGAAAGGCCTGTCATCCTTTTTCTTTCTTTTTAGTTAATTGATCCATTTTGTTCCGAAGGAACTGGATCGGAGAAAGAGCTATTTGCCACGTACATAATTGAAGATGTGTGAGTTTGAAATTTCCGTTCGTGTTTTTCTAGTACCACCGCTGTGATTGAAATGTCTGTCCCTAATTTCTGAAGTCCAAGTTATGCGGAATGCTTGTATGGCGTGTTCTACCATTGGCTCAGTGGGAGAGCTGAGCAGGCCACACAGAAAGCCTGCAAATGCCAAGGGCTCCCCCACAGCTCCCCTTCATTCAAACCACAGACCATAAACTTCTTTACACGGCAGGGAGCCTCCTACAGCTTTGCAAAGCATCGGTCTGGAATGCCTTCACAGAATGCGCCATTGTGAGACCAATGCCACATCCTTTGCACTCTTACTGCACATAATCTGTTGTCAAACAATATTCGACATATATATCGGAATGTCAATATATCGCGAATATCGATAATATCGGGATAGCGTACGGCGGCTGCATGGGGACGCCGTCCAGTTAACTCCTGTTGCGGCGGACAGTGGGAGGGGAGGCAGGCAGGGCGCCTCCCTCGGCAGGCTCGTGTTGGCAGGCAGGCAGGACAGTGGTATACAAATAAAATGTACATTCAGCGAAGGATTGAGGCGTGAGAGGCACGGTGGGAAGGGAGGATGAAATTCAGGGCGCTCCTCACCGATCAGGGCGTTAATCTCTTGGAAAGAAGTGTGTTCTGCACTTATTTAGACCTTTCGTTTTAGAGCAGTGTGTTGCTGAAGCGGTTAAATTCGGTCATTTCACCAGTCTGCAAAGGAATGCAACGAAAACTGATCGTTTTGAGATCATTGCTGAAAGTGAAATTCTTCTGCACATAAAAGAAAGAATGAAAGTTTGAAACACGGATACGCACTGGTTTGCAGGATTTGTACCAGCATTTGAAAAAATTGGCAAAACTTGCCACGTATATCTCACACGAGATGCACTTGTCCTGTTACATAATGTTCTTACAACGAATGGAGTGCAGGCTATTGCTGAACTTCCAAAGGTATAACAACGATTTGAAAGGAGCAACTGCTCATCGATTAAATTTAGTATAGCTTAACGTTTTCCCATTCCCTGTATAGGCATTCTTACATTGATGCCTCTCCTTTCTCTGGTCATGTGTACGAACTTCTTGAGTATTTTTATGATCGATTCTTATTCGGCAAGCTTTCCAGTAATACAGGCAACCAAACAAACTTAATGCGAGTAGTTTGTGGAATTTGAACTCTATGCATCTACAATGTTGCAGTCCGTTCTTTCGTTTATGTTGCAAATTTCATGGCTTCACAACATTTAACCACTGCAATAACAATGCTAATGAGGAATAGCTGACCTCGATTTGATGGCTAATGCGGGTGGTTAGGATGTCCTTTTTGATGATTACCGAATAGCGAGTCAGAATGACAATCGCATCGCCTTCACTTTGGACTTAAGCCTGTTGGCACGAGCTCTACGAAGCAGCCATAGCATGGATGGAGAGCGGTTGCAAATGAAGCTTGTCAAAAAAGCGCCCTCTCCAACAGAGAAGGCGCTTCCCTTCCTCACTTTTGAGAGTAAAGTGAGTCAGGCTTTAGCTGAATGTAACTCGTTCTGGGACTTAGCTCGCTTGGCTATTTAGGTATGAAGACATAGGCACTCCACACTTCCATCGCTGGTCACCGTTAAACTGACCTGCTTTCGATACCTAGTCGGTGATACATATAGTATGTATCCTTAATGTGTTCCTCGTAACATGTTGATGTTTGCAGCCAAAACTGAGTACTTTGCTCCTTGGATTTGTTTGAGCTTCATATGCCAATGGTCATGTATGCAAGGGTCGACCATGGACGGTGTTGCAGGGGCAAAGATCAGCAGTTGTGCAAGACGTGCCTATCTCCCAACCACTGACGCGTGCTGAAGTGCACGATCTTCAGGAGGCTGTGGACCTTGTGCAGGAGCTGCCTCGGGTATTGCGCTGTGCTTTTTCGTTCAGCTATAATTATGTTCCTTTTGATAGAATGCGAATCAGACCTTCGGTATTGGCGTGCATTGTTTGCACTTCTTTCTACTTGACGTTGCACTTTGTGTCCATGTAGCAGATTTTGAGAAGCAGAAGTGGATTTGAGGATTGCTCATCATCGCAATTCTTCGTCTTGGTGGGAGTGACGAGCAGACCTTAGTGCAATTACCGGAGCTTGTTCAACTACAGGCTCTTGTGGAGCGGCTGAAGAATTTGGGGGAGGTGCTCGAGGTTGGCGTCGCTCAGTATGGCGACCTTACTCTGCGCATGGCAGCAACTACAGTCTCCATCGGCACGCAGTACCGGCAATTGCGCATCTGGGGCGTGCGAGGTCATTGTTACCTTCTTGATAATTTTTGCAGAATGAGTAGCATCTCGTCTCGTGGCTTAAAGGGAACGATGGATAATAACCGTATCCCTTGGTTTATTAGGGTCCAAAGGATCAGAGGAGCAGGGCGTAGTGGCATTGCTCGTACAGATATGCACATGTTTCCTGACCCAGTAGACTTGTCAAGGGGAGTTTTGCTATCAACCAACTGCCTACAGAAAGGGAACATCTCCAAGTAATACAGGCTGAGCTCCAAAGGTGTCAGTTGGGGGACAACAATGATTCTTGTCATTCCCATTTACTGGTGACCGGGTCAGTACTGAGATGTTACCGGAGAGAGGGGCCTTCCAGCGGATCTTGAACCTGCTGACGCAGCTTTGAGTTCTTCTGCGCGCCTTCAGCAGGCATTGAGTCGAGGTCACGCCTCTGCTGTGGTATT
Source organism: Zygnema circumcarinatum (assembly GCA_037447605.1). Taxonomy (NCBI): domain Eukaryota; kingdom Viridiplantae; phylum Streptophyta; class Zygnematophyceae; order Zygnematales; family Zygnemataceae; genus Zygnema; species Zygnema circumcarinatum. Next base: position 7,287,590 of record CM074804.1, read on the forward strand.
TCCTAATAACACGCAGTCGAGCCTCCTGATAGAAATACATCCGAAAATATGGCTGAAGGGGCAATATTTGATTTCAACTTCTGATCGCAACTCACTTTCGCTATCGTCTCACTGTCCCATCGGGGCATTCTTTCATTTTGGAAAATAAGTAGCTTCTGTTTGTGGTGTCTTATAGTGAGGAATTTACATCACCTTACCTTGGTCTCTTGAACAATTTCGTCTTCCCGATGTTGTGAAGTAGTTCTGGGTCATCCTGTGAAGCCACTCTGAAATTAGGTTACGCTTACTTTCAATTACTCTTAAAATCGTTGCCAGTGGCGGCTTTCAATGTATCTGATGCATGTGCTCGTGGGCCGGCCATATGTTGCAGAAAGTAAACATGAGACACTTCTCTCAGAGTCTGAATTGCCACCTCACTAGACCTGATGCCTCATATTGCGGTAGGCCTATCTTCACCAAACTCTTCTTCTCTTTTACTGCTGCAGTTGACCCTGGGCACCTTTTCCTGTGCTCTTATCTAGAATCAGAAGTAACTGCACATTTGGTGCAGTTTTGCTATCTTGCCATGCACCATTCACCTGGCCATCGATGGAATCCTCTTTACCATCATCCTGCCAGGCCAAACAAGGAATTACTGCGAAGGAAATTAAGGAAGCAACGAATGTGTCCTTTTTGCGTTGATAAAGATTTCAGCAACAGTATGGTACACTAATGCAGCGATTGGAATTGCTTTGAGCTTGGCTGCAGGTGTCGTCGCCCAGGGCTCCTGTCTGCTGATGATGTTCCAATACGCCGAGAGCTCCATCAGTTTGCAGTATCGCCTGCCCGTGCTGGACACTGGCGACTGATGTCTGCCGCCTCTTTCTCTCTCCAAAACTTTCCCAGCCAGCCGATTAGGACTTCTCGATCGCTTCATACGTACGAGGAGAGCAAAGGAATGTGGAAACAAGCGGAGAAGGCACCGCTCTCAGGTCTTTGGATCGCAACAATTTGCGTAACGGCATGGCATGTGCCTCAGAGACTTGCCAGGCCAAGTTGTGGAGCGCGGATGTGCCAAATGTCTGTCACGTTTTCAGTCATCTGGGAGCTTTGTCATTTTATCCGGATTCACAATAATAAAAACCAAATCTCTTCTCTTAAAGCAAACCATATGAAATGAGCCGTTGTGCTGAGCTGGTGTCATGAATCCCATGGCGTTGTTGGCCTGCTGCTGGCCGTGTGCTGTTGTGCAAAGGTTGTGCGTTGGTTGTCGTGAGATGACTGGCGAGGACTTCACAAATTCCGATACGCACAGTTCCAAGGCCACGACAGAAGTCAGCTCAACAACTGTCGACCCGTGTTTGGCAAACATTTGCATTTGGACAATCGAAGCAACCATATCCTCATGTTGTGGACAGGTCCTCGAACAACACCAGTCTATGCCCGACTTCATCTCGTGTGAAGAGATTGTTGTAGAATGCTGGAAAAACTAAGGGATGCTTATTGTTATTTGCAAGAGCCATGCGCTCCGTTGTTGCACAGCTTGTTGTTGTTGTTGTTGTCGGTGGGGTCCTATAGCACGGCCCTCGTGGTTTGTTGGCGCACATTGTTCGCATGACATGTTGTTGGGGAGGATGGCGGCGGCCCTCCCCCTCACGCCCAAGGGCCTCCACTGCGGACAGCTTCAGCCCAGGCCTGTCACGCGGCCGCTGGGAGAGCGAGAGCCCTGCTCGTGCTGCCGCCTTGCGCCTCTCCTTCTCCTTCTCCCTCTCCCTCTCCCTCTCCCTCTCCCTCCCGCTCTCTCTCTTGGCTTGATTATGCAGCAATTGATACCCCCAAGAAGCAGTCCATGGTGGGGTGCACCGCAGGCGGGGGAGCATTCCGCAGGGTGAGAATTTCTGTTGAGCGGAATTAGGGGATCAGCGTCTGCATTTCGCAGAGCTCAGCTGCAATTTCGGCAATTGGTGGAGATGGAGAGTTTCAGCTTCACGTGGTGAGTGAGAATTGGGACATTGAGGGAAGGGCTTGATGGAAAGGCAGGGGCTGTTGAGGGAATGCGGTTCTGAAGAATGAGGGGTTTCAATTGCACTTAAGATGTAGCCCAGCTTACGTGAATTGGCAATAAAGGCTTTTGGCTCGAGCGAGCGGGCTCAAAGAGTGAGCAGAATTCGAAAGACAGGGCTGCAATTTGTGCACCAACAGCGGGAAATTGCATCAAGAAAGCAAATTGAACCTGAGTTGAATGGAATTGCGAGAGATCCAGTGGCTGCAGGCTCTGCAGCCTCACCATCAAACTAACTGCTACTCTAATTGTGACGAGAGACAAGGGATACCTCGGTGTTCATCTTGCTGAAGCTGAATTCTAGAGGGACTTTTCTGCTGAACAGAGCGCAATCAAGGAAACGTCGAATGAATGTTTTGCCTCTACTGTCAGACAGACACGCAATTAGGCCGAATCCCTTTTGATTACGGAAAGGGTTTTGTCGATTCTCTAATCGAGTTTGTGTCACCTCGGAACTTCAGAATGCAGAATTGTGTGGCTTATTCAGGAAGTAGTGATTTCCCAAATTCATTTCAGTAGATGCCGAAATAAGTAATCATACTTCGGTGGTCGCGTGAAACCCCTTAGATTATGATTTCTGTCTTACTCTTTGTGAACTGAACTACGTCTTTGTTGTCAAGAGTAACATGGAGAGAACACTCGTCTCCTTTCACGTGGAGAGATCGAATTCATTGATTGCTTTGGCAGACGATCCGTCAATTTTCCACATGGACGAGCTGAAGTGCTTAATAACGATGAGATCGATAACGCAAAAGTTCAATACCCATTTCTGTTGCTAATTACAAATTTAATGTATTTACTGGAACTGAACATTCCAGAGGCGATCCACTCAGTGAGTACTTGTAGCAGAATTGAAGTCTTCTGATTGGCTACAGCGGTTGGTGGCAAACAGTTGGAAGTGTCCAGTCAGGCGGGAAGCACGCATCCCCCTCAGTTAATCATGTAGCAAAAAACTTGGCTGTGTTTGAGCGGTACTATTGACGAGTGCACTTGCTAATTGATGGCTGCCTCGCACACCAGAAAATAGAATTATTTGTCTCATTGCATTCCCAATGATGTTGCATGAAAGAAGGTGCTTCTGTTGCTTCATTCCTATTATGCTTCTGCAAAATTACGATGTTTTTCCGACAGGGAGTGCGCATCAGCCTCGCATCTGAGTTCGTTTGCAAAGACTTATATCAAAGTAGTCGTTCTGTCTCCTGATTACATTACTGACACTTGCATGTATGGCCCTTGTGGTCCTGTGTGTGCAGGCGCTTATCTTATAAGTCAGTCTGTATGGTGTCATATTGAAACATTTCCTCTTCCTTTCCGCACTTAGGCTGGTCATTTATCAATCCACCGAAACTGCTTCTGGAGCAATTCTGTTTCCACGCACGTCTCATTTCGGGCACAGATAGTGACTTATGAGTCCATGTACCAGATTGATACGCAATTTTTTTAGTGAGCTACAGGCTTTTTTATGTGCTGAAATGGTCTATAGATGATTAGATCAGACCCGGAAAAAGCGATATGTGACCTGTGAGGAGGCATTTGGAGGCAAGTCGTGGTTTGTCAGCAGCCGCAGACCTTCATTTTGGGCTGCTTAGGGGGTAGCAAAAAGAAGATTCTTAGATCCCAAGATACTGTTCGCTAAAACCCGGGATGTCGAATGGTGAACCACGAGTGGCTCGCACTGGACGGAATCATCAGCGTTATGAAAATGGGTATCGCCTAGTGGCTGGGTGAGTACTACTTTTTGAAGGAAGAATCCTTTGAACTGCGTTTCCGTGTTCGGTTTTCACCACTGGCGGTTTCCTTGTTTCACTACATGTACTACTTTTGAAGAGGTGAGAGGGATAGTGGGAGGGAAAGTGACTATATGAGCTACTGAATGATGTCTGAGGTGGTTTCTGAGCTTCTGAAATGAATCAACTTGTCAGATGCATTCCGTATCGGGTGGGGAGGGACCTCTCCAATGGCCCCCTCCGGTTGAGCAATTCCGTGGCGATGAAAGATGTGGAAGTGATGATGATCTCCTCTCAGCACGGGGAGGGCCTTCTCTTTCCAAAGGTGGTAGCTTTCCACCCTCCTTTAGCACGTTCTTTCGTATTCAAACCTTGAACGAAATACTCCTTTGCTAAGTAATGGAGGGCCACTGACCCTGCTGTTGGAGGGTGACGCAGGGTGGGTGGGAGACGGACGAGACTGCAGAAGAAGCAGCGGAGAGAGAAGCCATGGAGGAGGCAGGGGTTCTGGGGAAGCTTCAGGTGAGCTCGCTGTGGTGACACGTGGATGCATTCTGCAAGGAGTGATGTTTTGCCGACACGAGCGAGTTGCTGAGGGAGCTTTCCTTTGAGTTTTTCTTTTCAAAAGTTGACGTGGTCAGAGGCGGCGCATGCAGGAGCTTGTCGGAGTTTTCGAGTTCAAAAGCAAGCGGCAGAGCAGCGCTTTTTGCAAAGATGGAAATTGTCGAGCACACATATTTGTACTTGCCGTTACGGAGCAGCTCGAGGAGTGGCCGGAGAAGGAGACTCGCCGGAGGCAATGGGTGAGCGAGCAGTCAGCTGTGCACCTCCTTCCCTTCTTCTTCCTCCACTTGCCTGCAGGAATGATTTCCATGTCTGTCTGTCTGCTACTTGTGGCTCGGCGGGGAATGACCTCTAAACAATTGCAGAGAGTACGCGTTAAAGTCTCTATTGGGTCACTCGTATTCCCTACAGGAGCTGATGAGGGGTCGTGCGGGTTCGTTCTCCATTAGCGTGTTGTATTGCAGCTACTTGTGAGCCCTATGAATGCCTTCTCATGCTTGAGCTGCCTGCCTGCCTGCCTGCGTGCAGCTCTCTGTGGAGGAGGCCCTTGAGCAGTGCCGCCATGAGTGGATGCAGCGCGCCTTGCGGAAGTGGAGGAAGACTTGGAAGTCGGCGCAGTGAAGTGGAGCAGCGTTCGGGAGGGAGGGAGGGAGGGAGGGAGGGAGGGAGGGAGGGAGGGAGGGGTCTCTCTCTTTCTCTCTGTCCCTCTGCCTCCTCTCTGTGTAGAGTTGCGTCGGAGTTAGCATAGCATGCATGCCGCACATCGCCTGCAGCTGCTCATTAGGGTAGACGACAGGCCACTGCGCATCCTTGAGCTCCTTCAGTCTGTTTCCTCCTCCACCTCCTGTGTTGTCGCCTGTCGTCGAATCACAAGGGATTCAATTCAGCATTTGCAAAGAGAAGCCCCCCTCCCTCCCTCCCTCCACTCCCTCCCTCCCTCCTCCCTCCCTCCTCCCTCCCTCCCTCCCTCCCTCCCTCCCTCCCACTCCCTCCCTCCCTCCCTCCCTCCCTCCCTCCCTCCCTCCTCCCTCCCTCCCTCCTCCTCCTCCCTCCCTCCCTCCCTCCTCCCTCCCTCCCTCCCTCCCTCCCTCGCTCGCACAGGCTGGCCGGCGGTGGCATGCGCGGGCCCCCCTCCTCCCGGGGACCTGTCCGATGGAGAATTCCGACTCCAAAAGACCCACAATTTGGTTCGCAGCGAAACGCTTCGCATCGGGCGGGAGAGGGAGAGGGAGAGGGAGAGGGAGAGGGAGAGGGAGAGGGAGAGGGAGAGGGAGAGGGAGAGGGAGAGGGAGAGGGAGAGGGAGAGGAGAGGGAGAGGAGAGGGAGAGGGAGAGGGAGAGGGAGAGGGAGAGGGAGAGGGAGAGGGAGAGGGAGAGGGAGAGGGAGAGGGAGAGGGAGAGGGAGAGGGAGAGGGAGACGGAGAGGGAGAGGGAGAGGGAGAGGGAGAGGGAGAGGGAGAGGGACCCCCCCCGTCAGAAAATTCTCATTTTTAGTTTCAGTTGTGTGCGGACTGCGGGGGAGCCAGTGAGAGAAATTGGGAGGACCACAGATACGACACGATACGGTTCAATACGATACTCATTTGACAGCTGTTTTGCGTGGCCGTACGGTACGACTATCCACAACGCCACGTCAGCAATCATGCTCACACCCCATTGGTCCAGCTAGACTGCCACGCGTACAAACTGCCACGCGCACAAACTGCCACGTGGTACGTTTGCCTCGCGCGAAGCAGAGTCCGGCCTGCGTGCCTTTGCCCCTTTGCGGCCCGAAAATGGCCTCCGATTTATTAGCACGAGGAGGACGAGGAGGCCAGCCATGGCGCCCTATGTTCTGAAACCGTAAAGAGCACCCGAAATGCCCTAAGACCTCTGAAAACCCTAAAATTTTGAATGGGCTGAGGAGCACAGAAGGAGAAGAAGGAGGCGGTCGCTTTGATTTGGCTGTAGATGCGGCAATGGCGAAGCTGAGTGTGGGCTCGAAGGTGGAGGTGGCGTGCGAGGACGACGGCTATCTCGGCTCGTGGTTCGATGCCACCATTATCGGGCATGAGGGAAATAAGTTCACCATCGAGTACGAGAACCTGCTGGAGGAAGACATGCGCAGCCCCTGCAAGGAGCGAGTGAAGATGAGCCAAGTTCGGCCTCGTCCTCCGCAGCTTCCTGAAGACGATCCTGGCAGGTGGCTGCCGGGCCATGCGGTGGAGGCTCATTGGCATGACGGGTGGTGGCAGGGAGTCATTGACAAGCGCCTCGCAAAGGATTCCTTTCAAGTGTACTTTCAGAATACTTCTGAGCGTTTGACCTTTTCTGCAAAGAATATTAGGACTCGAATGGACTGGGGCGAAGGCGGATGGGTCGTCGTAACCGCGGTACACTTCATTCTCTGCTTGGGCCGAAGCTCTGATCGGGTGGAGCTGTGGGACCGAGCAGGAGGGGCAATGGAAAGTCCTTTCTGATAGGCTGAGCTGCTAGATTGGCATCGGTCAGCAGAATTTCTCCATTCATGTGGTTTTTTCTCTGTTTGCTTCAAGAATGCAGTAGTTATTCTGCTTTGTTGTGTAGATGATGGCATCGTCAGTGGAGCACTTGTAAACCTGTGCTAACTTCTTTGATCGATTGGTGCTACTGATGAATTTTTTTGCCTGATTGGGATATTGTAATTAGTGCCACTAACTGCAACACACACTGTTGGTGTTGGTCTCATCAGCGATTTTTATTGTTGGTCCTGAGTGCTGCGAGGATTGCATTTCTCCAGTGGTTTCCAGTTTTGCCAGATTGTGGTTGGCTTGGGCTGTTTCGTCATCGTTACTATCTGTCGTGACTGCAGGATGGACTGGCAATACAAGCAAATTGGAAACGTAAGTGGTTTACCGGTCGGCTACTTGATAATGAATACTTTTCTCTTTTGTAGAGACTTTTTTAACCTTTGCCAGAAGTGATTGTTTCATGTCTGACTGACACATCTCGTTGCTTTGTGAACGTGCATCAGGCGAGCTTTTCCCCGCGCGCCCACTCCACATTTGCAGCTACGAGCACTGTGACGGGGTTCACTAAGAGTCGCCCTCCTGCTGCCAATTGTGGACGGCGAAGTGAAGAAACTCCCAAGGGTCGCAGTCCTGGAAGAGACAGGATGGGGAGATATGCAGGTAACACACCGCCCGTCGGAGCAGAAGACAGTCCTAACGGGCCACTCACCAACTCTTTGTATTCAATAAGGTCAGCAGTTACGCCTGCACAGCCAGAAAGCAACGGTTGGATGAACCAGGAGAAGAGAGACCTTGCAGACACCTTTCGGCAGGCAGCGGGCTCACCGCTTGATGATTTTTTTCAGCCATGGACGCCTCAAGGCGAGGTCGAGCCACCCGCAAAGCGCCATCACTACGTGACTGGTGGGCTCCATGACCAAGGAAATGCTGCAAGTCCTCCGGGAATGAATGAACAGTGGACAAAGGAACAGACTCCTGTGCATCGAATTCTGAACAGAGAAACTAGGGCTGCAGCGCTGCATGGATATCGGGCCGTAGTCAAGGCCTTTCACCAGCAGCAATTCATCGACTATGACAAGTCAAAAATAATGGCTGACCTACGGCTAGCTCTTGGCATATCCAACAATTACCATGTGAATCTTCTTCGACACCTCGCAGCTAGTCCAACCGCAGCTTGTTGCACTGAGGCAGAAAGTTTGATCAATGAAATCTCTCATGATCAATCGGCCTGAGTTTCTAGGTCAGATTCTGGCAGGCTGTGGTGTACAGTTACAGGAGGTTCGAGAATTTGGCCGCCGGCCATTTGAAGCTTGCTTAGGATACATGACGTCGAAAGTAAGAAAGCAGTAGTCTGTAAATACGCATGGCAGCTAGTAGAGGTGACTGCAAAAGCCGTTAGGCTCGTTTTTCTAGCTAGCTCATCATTAGCTTGGCAGGAAGAGAAGAGAGGACCTAGAAGGTTCTACACCGAAGGTATATCCACCGTCTTTACTTGTTAGGTATGGCCTCTGAAGTACAGCAGCTTCTCTACGTCAACAAAGCTCTGAAAGAGTGGCGAGAAAGGAGCGGTAGTAACCTCTACTATAAACGAGGGCACACTAATATTACTAGGGTGTACGCCTTTTGCTTGGAAAAGGAAGTGGCATTGATCTCACGATGGCGATGATGCTATCAAATAATGTACACGCACAAAAACAGCATGGGGAACCACGAAGAACTACTGGTCGCAAAGGACCTAAGCACAAAAGAAACTTGCTCAGTCTTTAGATATGAGTAATTTAGTGGGTTGATGCTTTTTCCATTTCTGCTCATTTGGTGCGCATTCATCGCTGTGCTGTACTGAGTCAAACCATTGTATGGTCTTGGGCAGTGCGCGTCTTCATGACCTTAAGCAAACTACATAAAATTACAATGTATTAATGCACTTTTTTGCAGTGGATTAGGACGAAAAGATGTGGCATTAGGAAACTAGCGATGCTGGTGGCTCCCATTTGTTAAAAAGGAGATCATCTCATGACACATGAGAAGCACTTTTGTAGTCGAGATCAAAATTACATTTCCCCTTTTTTTTTCAAAACAGATATCAGGCACACTTCACAAGGCTGGTAGTTGCCAACTTTTCGTGTCCTTTGGAAGACTCTGAAAGTTCAGTTTCACAATCGTTTGATAGCGCGTGCTAACGAGGGTCTTATGCGGGGCGTGACAATGGGCTCACTCCAGTGCAAACGGTTGACCCTCAGAAACTTGAGAATGAGAACTGCCAGCTCTTCAAATCTTAACTACTCGCGATGCCAACTTCTCTGAGGACTGCGTTGAAATCGAAATACTCAGAACCCTTGTTGAAGTCTTGAACGAGGCGGAACTTCCTGTCTTCATGGTAAAAGGCGTGAGCAATCTGGAGAAGGCCCCGAGCCTGCAATGGCGAAAGCGTCCAGTAAGAAATACAAATAGCCGCCCACAAGTTTAAAGTACGAACTTTGTGGACAGGTCACTTGACGCTTGTACATTACTCAGTAGGAGATGGAGGGCCGGTCAGTGACAGGGCGAGCAGGCTGTGCTACTGCTACAGGCTGTGCTCCATACCTCATCGTCTGCAAGCTGGCTGGGAAGAACCACATCTCCACGAACCAATACAATGCCCTTTGTCTCCGCAAGCTCAGTGTAATGAGTGGCGACAAAGAAGGGAGATGCATTCGTTCCCCGAACCTTGAAGTCTTCAAGACCTGTAAAGAGCAGATGTGGTATCTGCGCTACTCACATCCCTCCAACCCATTCAACACTGACGAGATCAATCTTCCTGAGCAAAACCTACCTCTGCATTGTCTACACAAGATAAAACAGAGATATTTTCTTGCAAACGTGGAAGGCTCTCGACCAATTACGAGCCAATAAAACGAAATATAGAGCTGGGATTGCTCTCACCTTGCATGACCATTGTGACAAAGCCACGACTTCGGCGTACTGGCAGCACAAAAGTTGCGCTACACCCAAACAAAACAAACAAACAAAAACAAAATGAATATATCTAAGGGTTTCCCTTAAGGATCTCTTAACGCGTGCTTAAGCAAAAGGGGTCCAACATTGACGACAACTGGAGACAAAAACTAAAGCCCCTTTTTTTTTCGATGAAAACAAGTTGAAATTGCAAAGGTCAGAATCAGAAAAAAACACCAGAAGTAAAACTGTCGGCATATTTAGTTGTCGCATGACAGCGTTATTTATTATCTAGTGCGTCGATCAGCAATAACATAGCAGATTTTGCCGCTCATTGGAAGAACTTATGCTTCTGAAAGAGATCCTTCACCTTAAAGTATGTCCGAGCAGCTTACCACGTCTGTGCTCGGTTTTTAAAGACCTCATACAATTCCCTGCTCACGACCGAACTCACATGCCCTCGTCCAATATGAAACTGTTCCCAACCGTAGCATCTGTGTGAGTGAAATTTTTTCGTCAAATTCCAAAGGCGGAAACAAGATCAGAGCGCTCCTTTCTCTCAGTCCATAACCGGCCAGACTCTCTTCCCTGATCAAGGTATAGAACAAGGACTAAGCTCTTCAATCTTGAATTGCCCTGTTCGGTATGACGAATGCCATTCAATTCAAAAACAAAAAAAAAAAAAAAAATTATAAAAACGTACTTATGCACCGGAAAGAACTCTTCATATCGATTTCACTATAAGCCTGGCGGCACCACAGGAAGAGTACGAGGTAGCCTTACGTCGTCCCAAACGCGGCTCACTTCCTCTGCTGGAAGGCCTTCCACAGTCTCAATCCTCATGATTTCACTTAACATCTTCGGCATTGGAAGCGAGAATCCGCTTGCAAACTGCGACGACCTTGCATGAATGAGCGGCAAACGACTTGCAAAATGCTGGGCGCGTTCTTCACTGACAGGCCTCCCTCCATTGCTAGCACCAGCTTCAAAAGCGTAAATCCGTTGTAAGGGCAGACCTCGTATTCGGGCAGCAAGGTGCCTCCTGCCTGCGGCAGCCATGGCTTCCGCTTTCCAGAACAATACAAACAGCTGCCCCCTCCCTCCCTTTCGCCTGATTGAGACCAGCACAATAACAGTTTCATGTCGCAGTTCCATCACAGTTCAAAATCGGCTGAATCAATTCAAGGAATTTTGTTCTATGTAACCAAACAACGCTCTCCAATTCCATTTCAAATTTTCACATGTAGCGGCTACCTTCCCCTGCTCTGTCGGAGGGGGCGGAAAGTGGCAGTCTGCGCCTTGCTTCTTGAAGGGGCGCAGCCATGGAGGAGGCCGAGGCGAGGAGGGCGAGGCTAAGAGCCATGCGAGCCGATGCAGAAGCAGGAGCAGCGCAGCCGGACGGCAGTGTAGGGATGCAGCAGGGCCTCCTGCCAGCCCCTCTCTTTGAGAATGCCTTCCCGCACACACACACAGACCGCTCCTCTCTTCAGAGAAGGAGCCGTCACCCTGCAAAGTTTGACTTCTACACAGATCCCATGGCGGGGTTCAGTCGAGGGAGCTTGGACGAGGAGCGTGCAGGAGTGGGGGTCCGGGGCGCTTACGCTGGTTTCCCCTCGGAGCAGGGTTACTTGCAAGTGCAGGCAGCAGGAGTTAGGTCACAGCAACAGTTTTTTTCTGGAGCTCCAAATGTATATGGAGCCGGCTCATTTTGTTTGCAGCAAAGCGTGATGGATGCTAACCATGGCGCGCAGAATCAGGAAAGACAGGTCTTGGATAATTTTAGGGCAAACAGCTCCGTCAATTTTCCCAGCCAGAGAGCAATCGCAGGTGCAGGAAACTTGCACCAACAGCCATTTGGTGGAAGAGGCAATGGGCAGGAACAGGGGTTTAGGGTGGGGAATCGACGGCAGGGTGGGGAACGATGGCAGACTGAAGGTAGTCAGGGAAGGGGCGGCCGCAGCAGTCCTTCGCAAGGAGGTGGGAGAGGTGCGGGGAGGATAGGGGGGATGGAGAGTGGGTCAGGCGCCTGGCGTGGAGCTAAAGCGGGTCGGTATGGCGAGGCATCTGCAAGAGAACGCCCAGATTTGTACTATAACAAGTCTATGATTGAGGATCCTTGGGAAGCTCTCCTTAGAGAATTTCCTTCAAAGCTGGCAGCTGCACAGCAAGGAAGGTCTGGACACGGTGGGCAACCCAAGCTATCAACTTCGAGCAAGAAGGGGGAGTCCATGAGTGGCCCAAGCCTTGCAGATAACTTGGCTGGCGCTTTGGCAGAAGCTATGGAAGAAGCCTCTACATCGTGATGAGCACATGTTTTGTGTGATACAGCCACCTTTGTTGGTTGTTCAGCTTCAGATGGTAATTATCCTTACACTGAAGTAGTCGGCCTTACGAATTTGGCCACGGGTTATGTTTATTCTTTTGGCAGTCGAAACTGCAGTCGTATGGATTGATCTGCCACTGATGTTCAGCGGTTGTCTCTCTTGCAGGTGCGTCTGAGCGTGTTCAGACTATCAAATTTGTCACAAAGCTCTGCTGTGAGCTAAAAGTTGGTCAGCCGACTTTGGTTGCACATTGTTTCATAGAATTTCATTATGTCTTTCTATCTAGTTAGTTGCGAGTATAGTCCTACTCATGCTAAATAAAGATGAGACACTTTCTTGTCCTTTGCTCTTGTCCACATGTTCACAGAATTTGCTGTCATTAATACACCAAGAATTTGCTGTCAAAACTCACTGCTTCCGGTGCGCTCGACACCCAATCTCAGGGAGCACGTGGCTTCTCAAAGCCCAAACTAGCACACAAAAGCAGCCGGACAGACGTCAAACCTACTTTGCGTTGCAATATTCCAACCAGGATTTGGACTCTACACCTTAAACTGAAGCTGAATATAGCTACTCGTGGTATATTACTTCATAAAAAAGACAGACAGGGAGGGGGGGGTGGGGGGCGGTATACATGCGAATAGAGCAAATTGACTGTTTATCCGGCCTTCCTTCTACCTTAATAAACTCGTCTTCTGCTCTGAGCACATGTACTGCACGGAGTTCTCTGGCGGGGGCTCTGCATTCACAGGTTAGAGGCTTCAATAAATTACAGCAGGCATTGGACTGTACATGAGAGCATCATAAAAGGACGGCTGAAGAAGGGGGGCGAGATTTCCTGGCCGGCTCGAATATAGCATCGAGTAAGAACCCATCTGTTTGCAGCGCCTCCTTGAACTCCTCATAACTGAGTCGTCCATCACAGTTGGCATCTAGTCTGTCGAATAGCTCGTCAAACTTGCCTGGGTCATTCAGTAGATACGCAGGCAAATACTCTTCTGGCAAAGCCTGCCAAGAAACCACCAGCAGTTCCCCTCGATCATTATGGGTATTACAGACGACATGTAAAGGACCTCAAAGGCCTAGAGTCGCTAAAATGATCAAGGCAGTTACTCACTTTCAGCATGTTGGCAAGCTCGTCTCTCGAAATGTACCCGGACCCATCGACATCATACATCTGCCACATATCCGGACATTAATTTTCCCCCCCAAATCAGATGCTGATGGGTGTTCCTTGCTAGTGAGTCAGTACAGGCGCCGATTTTCTAATGAGCAAGTTTGCATACCCTGCATTCCACTTGGCGAATGGAATTGATCGCATTGACTTGTCCGGAGTTTAGCCCTAAGGTATGCTATAAGATGGGTGACTGGAGTATGATGCATCGAATGCATGCCAGAAAAACTAATATTAAGCACAGGAATGACGAGGCACCACTTGGTGCAGGCACAGCATCTGCAGAAAGAGGAGAACTCTTCAACATGGTTACAAATGAAGGAGGGTGTAAGAGGTCATTAGAATCTTTCCACCCACATCCCCAGACGTTTTGTTTTCAAGGTTGTCCTCACCTTGAAGCAGACTTTGAGGTTCTCTTCTCCATTCTTGCTGCGTAGGGAGGAGAACCCACAAATGATTTCCCGCATGTCTACCTGACCATTCTTATCGCGGTCAAAATGATCAAAGATTCGCTGAGCCAGCGGCACAAGGCTCCCCATGCTCATGGAACGGAGCACTTGCTCAAACTCCTCCATGTTAACAGAAGATCCATTCGATGATCTGGCCAGGCCCCCAAAGGCGCATCTTGCAATATGAGCGAATGCAAAGCAGCTTACTGTCGTGAACAAAGACAGCTCGCCTAAGCAACATCTAACTGACCAAACCAGCAAGCTCCCTACATTAGCAAAAACGATTTCTCAACCTTGGCTACTTGAATTGAAATCCTTTCCAACGACTCCATATCATGCCCTTGAAGCCCTCGGGAAAAAAACTAACAAAAACAAAACAAAAGAGATGGGGGAAGAGTAAAGTAGCGGTGTACATTCTCCTAAAGTTTGTGTGCAAAAGGTTGAGCTCCTCTTGGCTTAAATTTTCGAAGCCACCCAATATACGCCGCAGCTGTTTCGTTCGCATCATGAATTGATTGCTCACAATGCTCGCATAGGCAGCAGCTCGGAATTTTCGCCGGGCATTGAACGAAACGAGCCGTTGGAAGATTTCTGGCTGCATAGGTTCAGAGCTGGCTGAATCGCCAGTCACCCACGGATGCAGCAGCAACTGCAAGGCCAGCCAATAGCAAAGATAGTCCGGTGTGAGCTAGCTCTAGTTAAGAACCTCAGCCTGCACAGTTCCAGTGTTGCACGCTCGTTGAAGACTGGCTTTTCGTTAAGAAATGCCCTCAGTGGTAACTCAATACCTCTGCAGCTGTAGGACGGCGAGTCGGGTCCACAGTGAGCAGTCCGGCGATAAGCTGTTTGGCTGAGGTCGACACCGATTTCCAGGAGTGATCGTCAAAATCAAAGGAGCCCTGCGCTAGCAAGGTCCCAAAGCTGTGAGATACAAATCTGGATCATCATAGCCGTTTATAAAACATAAACGGCTGCTTGGATTGAATGATATTTTCATCAGGTTTAGTGATTTCTGCTGAAGGGAAATGGAAAGCGTGTGTACTTATAAGGTTAGCTTGCAACGACCCAGGTCCTTCAAGAATCTAAACAGAATTGCTGTAGGACAGACAAGACACTCCTCACGGTAGCACTGGCTTCGCTCTCACTCCAGCAGGTTGCAATAATCACTGTGAAAAGCATGCTTCAATCGTCTGGTTGTCTATTAATTGACAGAGACGTGGGTCTGACTGCGAGTATGCTCACCGTTATAATGAGCTGTTGCTTGTCTTTATTATTTGTAGCATGAAAAGGCGGGTACCTGACACAGAAGGTGAAAAGTTATGAGCACAGGGCACACTCAAATGCTCCGACAAGAAAGTTGCCGGCTATTGACCTCACAATCGGGTGAGCAGTGCCCACTTTTCTTCATCGTTCATGCACACTTTCCCAAAAGCATGGTAGGGTCGCCTTAGCTCTTACCCACACAGGAGGATATAAAGGATGACTCCCAGGGCCCACATATCCCCAGCTGAGTTTGCAGCACGCTTGGAAAGTGTCTCCGGAGAGACGTATTCAATGGAGCCAAAGAGTCCAACGACCGGATTCGTCAAGCCTTCAATGTGGCTTAGACCAAAGTCCATTATCTTTAGAGGGGAATCCTCATCCGGCGTGAGAAAGAGACAATTCTCCGGCTTCAGATCACGATGAGAGATGTTGGCCATATGCAGACTTGCCAGACCATTGGCAATTTGCCGTATAACTCGAGATGCCCCTGCTTCCGAGTACCGCTCCTGTTGTACGATCCTGTCAAACAGCTCTCCACCCTCACAAAGCTCCAAAACCAGATGCACGCACTCCGTATCTTCAAACACATCCACAAGATGAATGACGTTCGGATGCGGTGAAACGAACTCCACGATGCGGTTCATCACCATGATCTCGTTCTCCACAAGCGTGTTTGAAACGCTCGCAGCGCCTCCCTGCTTCTTGAGCGTCTTGACAGCCACCTTGGTCCCATCCTCCTTGTTCCGCGCGCTGTGCACCACCGAGAACCCCCCCGTGCCCAGCACACCCTCCAGCGCGTAGCTCTCCTCCAGCCTCCGCGACTCTCCACCCCCCTCCATGGCGGCCTCCGCCCTCGCAAACCCTAAAACGGAACCAGCCGCTGCACTGAGCCTCCCCGCCCGCCCGCCCGCCCGCCCGCCGCCACAGGGCTCGAGCCTGCCCGCCGCCGCGCACCTTTTTATATGTGGGGCGGAGGGTGGTTCAGGGCCGGCCCAAATATCGCCCGGGCAGACAGGACAAAGCCCACGCGAGGCCACGTGGCGGGCCGTATTGTCGTTGAGGAAGGCGACGGACGGGAATCGACGGCACTGGGCGGCCGCCTCTGCCGGTTCGGGCAGAGGAAATATTTCTACGGGCAGATTGGGGAATGTCTTATGTTTTTTTTGGTCGTACGGGCAGTTCGGAGTATGGAGGAGTGTGGAAATTTCCGCAGAAGTCAACGCCGGTGCTCCTGGAAAAGTTTGAGAAGAGTCTGCCCGAGGGCGGCTCGGGCAGAGCCAAAATGCTGACCGGATCTGAGCATGCCGTACGGGTGCGGCGTCGTGTAGCGGGGTAGGGCTAGGGCTAGCGACGCCTTCCAGTTGACTGTGGACCGGGTGCACCCATAACGACAAAACAGCTATGCAACTTGCTGACGTGAGCCAGCCCGGTTTTTGGCGGCGAACTTGGCCGCCAAGTTTGCCAGCAAAAAATGTAACCGTTGGCGCGACGTGGTTTTTGGCCGATGAACTGGCCACTCACAGGTTGCCACGTGTCACATGTGAGGCCGACGTGGCAATGTCCAATGCAGTGTCCAGCGAGCCATCTGATTGGTCCAATTGGTCTGAAGCGAGCACGGGGCGTCCGGTGGGTGGTGCAGGGCCGGCGGGATGCGGCAAGGCTTAGCATGTGGCCGGAGCCCAACAAATGGCCGAGTGGTGCCCGGTCCCGAAGCAACACAAACAGGCAGGCCGCCAGCAGGTTCGATGCCGAGTGCAAGGGACAACACCAACTGCGCTTGCAAACTGCTGATGGTGCTGCCAGATGAGCTCAACCCTTTGCGCGTCTCTGACCACCCTGCCAGCCAGCCAGCCAGCCAGCCAGCCAGCCAGCCAGCCAGCCAGCCACAGCTACGAACAAAGCGACGACCGGTGAGTGAGTGAGTGCACTCTAACGCTAGCCACGTCCAGCCTTGCCCTGCCCTGCCTTGCCTTGCGAGCAACTCTGTAGTCTTCCAACGACGCTGCTGCTGCTGCGGCAGTGGTTTCAGGAGCAGCAAGCTGCGTGTTGCTGTACGGTACGGCGGTGGTGAGACGTCGCGGGGGAGGGAGGGAGAGCAAGGTCGGCCGCGACTAGTCGAGTGAGCGCACGCGCACGCGCACCCCATCGTACGGTACGGCACGCAGTCCTTCCTCCCTCCCTCCCTCGTACGGCGGTGCGGTACTGTAACACTGACTCAACAAGGGAGAAAGGAAGGAGGGCGGGATACGCGACTCGGAAGGAGAGCCCTTCCTCTCGTCACTTGCTCTCCTGCCCGCCCGCCAGCACCGTCTCCTGCTGCTGCTGCAGGGCGCCTGGTGAATGTCTCTCCGAGCACTGCGCGCAGCCCTCCCGCTCTCGCTCTCGCTCGCCCTCGCGCGCCGCTCCGCCGCCGCTCTCCAGGAGACGGCCCGCTGCGGCCCTCAGGCCGCCCGCAGGGGGCAGCGGGAGGTGTCGACTGCCGGCATGGCGGCGCTCGCAGAAGTGTCGGCGACGCGCATGTTCGGCGGCTTCAACAAGCGGTACCAGCACGAGAGCGCGGCCGTCGGCTGCTCCATGAGATTCACAGTCTTTTTGCCTCCCGCAGCAGCCACGGAGAAGGTTCCAGTAAGCGCGAAAGCAGCTCATTCTCGGGATTTCCTTGCCTTGCCTGTAAATTATTTTAAAGAGGCGCAGGCGCTTTACTAGGCTCTTTTTTTTCGGCTTGATGCAATGTGCATTATGACGGGAAGATAGATAGATAGAGCGGATAAAAGAGAGCTGCTGAAGTTCGTGATGGTTTTCATCTGAAGCATTTTTCCCAAAATGATCAAGCATCAACGAAGAAAAAAACTTGAAATGATGGCGTGCACTTTCGAAATGTACCTATCAACGGTCGTGGGAGTATTATCAGACAGCTGCTCGGAAATGTATATACAAAGTAGAATCGGTACAATCAAGCAAGCACACCGAAAGATGAGAATGTTGGATTTTTTTGTCGTCGGTTTTGTCCAAACTCTTGAACTGGGCGTTTCGAAAGTGTTTTTTTGAATGCAGCGTACGATAATGAGCTAGGCAGGATATAGTGTAAATGCATTTTGTGCTTACGACATAAAAATCTTGAATCATGTTAAGAATATTGAAGCACCAGCATTACACAAACCCTTCTTGGGCTTGTCACCTACACCTCATGGTCTCTTCACACGTATGTAGATGATTCCAAAGCATAGTGTTCATAAAGGCAAATTTGAGACCTCAAATCAAACTGTTGATTCAGTTACTGGATTGATTGTGTATAGAGAGAGGTTCGTTTTACAGTTCTGGTTGACTCCTTTGCAGTTGAAGTAACCAATCATTTTACTTTCGACTGCAGATTGTGTTTTGGCTTTCAGGACTTACCTGCACTGACGAGAATTTCATTCAGAAGTCCGGGGCACAGCGCGCAGCAGCTGAGCATGGAGTCGCTCTAGTTGCACCAGACACTTCTCCTAGTGGGTATTCCCTTCTACAAAACCATCTTTTATTCTTAAACAAGCAGTTCTGCAGCCTATACATTCTGGTTAGTGTTGTTCACTTGTATTTTTTTGAAGCATGCTTTTACGCGGATCGGAAACAGCTGATGTTAGAAGCAAGAATTCGTAGTTCAGGGTGTTTATGTACATATATGGTCCAATCTGAAGTGAGCTAGTCATCCAAAAGTATTAGGCCACGCATCTCTTCTATTGCTTATTGAATCAAGCACGACTTCTAACGATTGGACCAAATCGATCATCTATAGTATAGGAATGAGGATGCCCTTTACTTGTCCTTTGACCGAAGGCATGCGAGTGGCGAACTGATAAATGCCAAACATGTGAAAATAATGCGCCGTGAGTGCAGGAGGGCTGAACGTGGAGGGGGAAAGCGATAGCTGGGACTTTGGAGTCGGTATGCTAGCTGCTTTAATCGCCAACTTCGCCCCTGCTAACTTTTCTTGTGTACTTTTTCCTATTCTCTTATTAACGCATTATGCTATATGGTATGCTGAGATCGCCATGCATTTCTCCGTACACCTCCTCCTTTCCTCCTCCTCCTCCTCCTCCTCCTCCTCCTCCTTTCTCCGTTTCTCCTTTCTCGGATACCGTGGATAGACATGCAAGGAATTTTCATCCTTGTTTGTTCTGTCAGATTATCTCCTCCTATCCCGCCCAATGATCTCGGTCCTGACTCGTGTGCAGGCGCCGGGTTTTACTTGAACGCAACGCAGCCCAAGTGGAAAAACTGGCGCATGTATGACTACGTTGTGAAGGAGCTGCCGGAGCTTTTGGCGGCAAATTTGCCGCAGCTCGACAGCACTCGAATGTCCATTATGGGCCACTCGATGGGGGGCCATGGAGCCCTCACTCTGTTCTTAAGAAACCCGGGAACTTACAAGGTGTGTTATTTGCATAGCTCTCATTGGCCCGCAATTTTCTTGTCTCAAGTTGTAAAGAGAGAAGGAAAGGGCAAACCGAATCAGGGGGGCGAGTGAATACTTGAGAGGGTCTATAGGGTCCCTGAGTTGGAAAGTCAGCAGTTGGATTGGACAAAACACTAAAAACCCTAAATGGAGGTTCTGTTATTGGATGGATATGTCTACCGTAGGAAAAACGTTTGAAGGATGCAGGACTCGAAGTCTTCGAGGGTGACACAAGTAGTCTTTTTCTGTGGCATGCTGCAGTCCGTCTCTGCCTTTGCGCCCATTTCAAATCCCACCATGTGCCCGTGGGGAGAGAAGGCGTTCGGCGGTTATTTGGGAGAGGATCGCTCGGCATGGGCGGTAGGCTCCAGAACTTAGTTGCTTCATGGAACTTTGTGGGTTTTTTTCCTTGACGGAATGAGCAGTTTCTCATCTTGAAAAGCAATGGTTGTTTGGCAGAGCAACGACGCAACGGAGCTAGTGAAACAATATAAGGGACCCATACCTCCTGAAATTTTGATCGATCAGGTGAGCTGGAGGGGCAACTCCACCTATAGCATGCAGAAATTGAGGTACTCTGTAAATGTCAGCTGCAGTCAGTAGGTACTCCAAAAGGTATCTCCCTCCTTTCAAATACAGAGACGCTTTTATTGGATATTTCAGGCTTTGATTGCCTGCCTTCAGACAAGATGCTAGCAGTCCTGTCTGTATGCTGGACAGCTTCTTACAAACGTGGGCCTGCATTGTGCTGGCAGGGTGACAAAGACAACTTCTATCACCAGAAGCAACTGCTGCCCGAAAATTTTGTAGAGGCCAGCAGGTCAGCCGGAGTGCCTGTCAACCTGAGGCTTCAGGAAGGCTACGACCATTCCTACTTCTTCATTGCGACCTTCATAGCCGACCATGTGGCCCTTCACGCCAAAGCGCTGAAGGCTTAGCTGTGCGACGCGGCATCATCGTAAGCCGAACTGGAATAATGGGGCGCCCTCGTTTCCAAGCGTTGATGGATAGAACTTGCCCCCTAAAAACCCCCAAAACCCTTTCATATGGGAGCCATTGTGCACCTCCTCCACTCGTGCTGGTTGGGCTCTAGCACAGTCCCACAATCAGATGCTTGCTTGCCGATGTTACAATGCGTTCACACCGATACAATGTTCATTGCTCAGACCGTGAGACCCTGCGCCTGATCTATGCTGAATGCACACAATGCTGCATGGTGGGAAAGATCAGTGGCGTTGATCTCACGATGGCGAGGCCATCATCTGTATATTGACAAAAGCAGAATGGGGAACCACGAGGAACTATTGGTCGCAACGGACCTGCGCTACTTTGCATGCATGCCTTCACCGTAGACCAGCGCCGGCAATGGCTCGGCCCGGATCGGCTCGGCTCACGTTCGGCCAGCAGTTGCTCGAGCCAGATCTGGATCGGCTTGGCTCGGCTCCTTGCCCGCCGGCCCGAGCCAACTCGGCCCCCCCTGGAGGCAAGCGGCCCAGATCTGGCTCCAGGCCGAGCCCGTGCCGGAGTTGACTCGCGCCGCGTTGCGTGCCCGCGACGTACCCTGCGGACCACGGGGGAGACCCCGCCCAATCACGTCGCGCCACCCGCTTCACGACAAATAACTTGACCAACGGCCCGCGGCCCTGAACCCCGAGGGGACCAGTCCCACTCGGCGGATTACGTCAGCGGTCTGTCCGCGCCGCTAAACGACAGACAATTACGTCATGCCAATATCTTCATTTTGCGCGGGTGCCTCTCGGTTCGCGTTGGTTGACGTCAGCAAGCTGCAGTTTTTTCGCGGCGAACTGACGTACCCTAAAAACCCACTCTCTGCCTGCGCCCCCCTGCACCGCTGCAGTACATAGGCGCCTGCTGCCTGCGGGAAGGGAGAGGTAGAGTGAGGGAGGGAGAGAGGGAAAGCGAGGGAGGAAAGAGGGAGAGGGAGGGAGAGAGGGAGGGAGGGAGAGGAAGAGAGAGGAGGAGAGGGACCAAAGGCCTGCAGCGTTGCGCAGGCAGCCATGGCGCTCCGCCTGAACGCGCAGACGGGTCTGCTGCGCTCCTCGCTGCACTCCGCTCCTCCCCCCGCCGGCAGCTGCACGTGCCTGCAGCTCGGCAAGGGCGCGGGCTCGTCAGCGGGCTTGTTCTTGAAGCTCGGATATCAGGGAGGGCGAGGCAGAGCATGCAGAGGAGCGAGGCTGCAAGTAGGTCGGGATGGTGCTTGTCTGTGAGATGCTTTTCATTCTGTTTCTCTCGGACTAGTGCAGGTTGATTCTGGGGATGCCTTCGTCCATGCAGACGGCAGAAGGTTCATTGTTGAAACGAAGTGTTTAGAGGGCAATTGGTGCAGTGATTTGCTTTGAAAAAAAAGGAATAGGAAGCATTTAATTGCCCAACCTTCGGTGTTGATATCGTGACCCTGAAATTACCGTAGTCGATGGAAAAATTGTTGCTGAGTAGCTAAGCTAAGCCTGTCTTACGGGGCTTACAGGAGTCAGCAACTCATCAGCGGTTGGCGATCAATGCAACTGCATTGCAGCCTGTCAGGTGAGCATTTTGGTCGACGCAGTCTGACATACATGTGGTATTTCTGAAGAGTTAGAAGGCTTGCAGAGGCCAGGAGACGAGTCAGTTAGTCAGGAGATTTCCCCTACTTGCTTGGAAGGAGCTCGGGATATTCAAATGTCATTCACTGGCCTGTACTGTTTTTACTTGTGCGTTTGGCAGCATTTTACACTCTGCCCTCCTCTCTTACTATAGTCTGCCGTGCATCTTAGCTGCTTCTGCTTCTGTTGTGAAGGTTATATGTTCCCAAAGAGGCACTAGTATACCTTTTCAAATATGTTTGCTGGTTTATACTGAAACCCTGCTACTCGCTAACGGAGTCTATTGCTTTGCGTTGGGGAGGGTGATTGCAGCACCGATGCAGAAGCCCCAGTGGATATGGACTGGGAGGATATTGGGTTTGGCCTTCGTGAGACAGATTTTATGTATATCATGAAATGTAAAATTGGGGAGGACTGGCAGAAAGGGGAATTACAGCCTTTTGGCAACTTGGAGCTCAGCCCTTCTGCTTGTGTGTTAAATTACGGCCAGGTGCCACGCGGCCCTCTCTCCTTTCCTCTCTCTCTCTCTGGATTCAGCATTTGGACAGGCTTTGCCCTTGTAGCCCTAGTCTTCATATGTTGTTAGGGAGAATCGTGTACTGATTCACTGATTGAAGCGTTTCTTATGCGAACTTCAGACAGCGTTCGCATCTCACGTTTGTGCAGCCACGACAATGGCTTCTAACTGCAGTTTTGGGAATGGCACAGGGCTGTTTTGAGGGCCTGAAGGCGTATCGTACGGTGGATGGGCGCATTCTATTGTTCCGCCCACAGGAGAATGCTCTGCGCATGATTCAAAGTGCCGATCGCTTAAGCATGCCCGCACCCGCTGTGGACACTTTCGTGACCGCGGTGAAGCAGACTGTGGCTGCAAATAAGCGTTGGGTAAGGTCAATATATCCTTTCCTTTCGCTTTTGCCAGAGGCAGCAGAGGCGTGCGCAAGGAGGATTCGCAGTTATAGAGTTGGCTGCTTGGTCAGCCTCTCAAATCAAGCATGCATGCAGAAAAAAATCGTCAACGAGCGTTTATGTTTCACTTTACAGCTGAAAGAGGTCGCCTGTTGTTGGGATTTGATATCAGGTGCCCCCTCCAGGCAAAGGCTCTCTCTATATACGTCCACTACTCATTGGTTCTGGCGCCATTCTTGGTCTCGGACCGTCTCCAGAATACACTTTTATCGTATATGTCTCTCCTGTTGGCAACTACTTCAAGGTCTGCTCATTACCTTCGTTGTGCATATTTCTGATGTGACCAACGCAAAACTCGTTAGTTTGTCGCCTTCAAGCCTTTGTTCCTTGTCCACTTTTCACGTAACACAAAAGAGGCATGCATACAAGGGCTGGGAGCTGCATTGACCAATTAACCATAGGTTGCACTCAGGAGGTTATTTCTGAACTGCTGATTAGTGTTCATAGTTCAGAAGCCCTTTATTTGGAGTAGTTTCAGTTCAGAGCACATTCCTTGGTCAATTTCGGGGTAAATAAGAAGATAATTACTGATCTAATATCAAACAATAGTTTCTTCAACAGGAAATCGCATGGCTCCCTTGCTCAAGCAGTGGATAGGTCTAATTTTGATTCTTTAGATGGGATGGAGGAGCAAATGCAGGGAGGTCAGCTCACACCTCTTAAACTTAAGGTGGAGGAGAAGTATCACCGAGCAGCACCTGGAGGCACTGGCGCTGCCAAAGTCATTGGAAACTACTCTCCTGTAAGGGCAATACCCGTTGCTAGGCCGCCCTGTAAAGGACAGGACTGGGTACCCTTGGTTGTAGTTTGCGTGCTACAATGCTACGGTTGGTTATTGTTTTGAAGGACAATCAGGCTGCCATTAGATGTGCTGACTCGGTGTGACTTGGTCGTAAGCATGCAGTGTAGGGGCTTGATTTGGCCCTAGGACCTATGTTTTTGATACTTCTTGAGATAAAGCATCATGGAAACCCTTGCACTCAGTTGTTGTATTCATTGTATGGCCAGAAATTCTCTGTTTTTACTTTACAGTTAGAGGACCTATCTTGAATTGAGTCATCTAGTGTTTCGAATAGCACTTATTCATACCGTCTGACTCCCATTGTTGTCGCCTTCTGGCTTTGAAATCATGCATCTTGAAGAAGTGGCCCACCCAGAATAGTAGTGGCGGACAGTTGCATAGATTCCCATGTCTGAAAAATCCTTTGATCGAGCATTTTGAACCGACATGCACGTGACTCTTAATCGCAGGTTTTGAAGACACAACTAGAAGCAAAGTCTGTTGGATTTTCTGACGTGGTCTATCTCGATGCGGTGGAAAATAAGTACATCGAGGAGGTCTCTTCCTGCAATATATTTGTTATCAAGGTATGACTGAATTCTTCTGTTTTTTAATATGGAGAATAAGACTACAGGGCGATTGCTGTTCGTTTCCATGCCTAATCATTCCTTTGCGTCTTTACCTCTTTTATGCTCGCGGTTTCTCTCTTGTGTCCTCTGACCGATTTTGCGTGAATCATTATACGCATTATGGAGTTGAATGGGTCTCTGGGATAGTGTGTGGAATCAGGGTAATGTCATCTCCACTCCCGAACTGAGGGGAACTATTCTCCCTGGAATCACGCGCAAGAGTATTATCGAGCTCGCTCGGACTCTTGGGTATGAAGTAAGTTTGCACCTCGTCCTCTGGCTACAACTAAAAGGGGTTGGTAATGGTTGACATTGCAAGATTAGCACCTATCATATATATAGAACTATCCGAATGTACTCTGGAATATCCCTGAGTATACTATTGCTTGTGAACCAGCTTATTCTGTCATGTTCACCTTCTCTGCTTATGTCGCATTTGATGTGCGAATGTATGGCTGCAGGTGAACGAGAGGCCAGTGGCTGTTCAGGAGCTTCTAGCAGCAGATGAGGTGTTCTGTACCGGTACAGCGGTGGTGGTTTCCCCTGTTGGCTCAATCACATTCCGCAACGAAGAGTGAGTTGCTCCAGATGTCTAGCATTTCCTGACACCTATTGTTTGTCAGCAAGAGGGGGAAAAACTTTTTTTTTCAGAAAGGATTTACTTTTCATTCCTCACGCACAATGCAGAAACTTCAGATAAACTTCCATCATTCGTCGTCTTGTTTAAGGATCTCGAGTCTTTGAAGGGTTTGGCTGTCGTTGCCTAATCGTATACTCTGTGAATGTATGTGCATGGCACATTTCAGGACGAAGTACCATGGGGGAGAGGTCGGCCGAATATCTCAACAGCTGTATACAGCGCTGACCGAGATGCAAATGGGCAAGTCGGCCGACTCCCTTGGATGGACGTCCGAAGTGCTGTAAGCCATTTGATGAATAATGAATGGGCCAAAAACCTTGCTGGGGGTTGAAAATTATTCCTGCCGCACTTGCACTCGTGAGGGGGAACGAAGCTCCATACAGCCTGTTGCTGTTGCCTTCATGTCTTGGGTGGAAGTAGCGATTAAAAATATCAGGCCATAGGCCGCATTTAACCTGGGAGGGTCACTCTCTATTCAGGCAAGTTTCACGTGTAGTGGAAACTTGGGATTGTTTCTCCCGTCCCATACGTAGAGCAGGGGAGGGGGAGGGGCTGAGGGTTGCTACAGTCTCACACCCCTATTTGGCAGAAAGTCATCGCGGGGTTCAGAGAGCATTTGTGGATACAACCCTTTTTGCAAACCTCTCACTCATTTGCCATTTCTTACCAAGGGAAAGGCACCCTTCGTATGTCTGTTTCTGTTTGGAGTTTCTTGCGTGTGGCACTGCCAAATGTCTGGTCTCACTTGGAGGGTGTAGATGTTTTCAAGCTGACCCCCACTTGTCCTCAAACTGAGCAATGTCAGAGAATTGAGGTAGAAAATTCGAATACTTTCGGACGAAGAATATTCGCCAGGTTAACTTGAATACATGTTTGGAAACAGGACAATGTGGTGGAGCATTGCAGCCTCACACCGGCAAATCTGCCTCAAAAAGCATTCCAATTCTCACAAGTGTACATTTGAAGCAGAAAGTTCCCATGCATGGATATGCAAATATATGCGATCTGCATTAGCAACAGAGCATTCCTTTTTAAGGAAACACACAAACTAAAATTTCCCCAAAATCACTTTTCTCGCCTAAACAGCTTCCGCCCTTCGCCCCTCTCCCCCCTGTTCATGTTCCCGGCTTCACCAGGGCAGAGGGCGGCAGTTCCTCATCCACAGAATGAGAGAAAGGTGAAGCACGCAACCAGCCATAGGCTCTTTCGCCTCAAAAACTCGTCGTCGGCTCACACTGCAGAGGAAAAGTCCAACTAAATATAGGCAATTCCCGAACTTGCCAGCTATGGACGGACAGTGGCTTGGCCCGCAAGTGAAGGCATCAGCGCCGCAGTCCATCAAAAAACCCTGGTTTTGGCTGCCCTCTAATTGGGACGAGAAACAAAATGCCAACACAGAGCAGTCGCCCCCACAAAAAAGCGCTTATGGAGGGTCCTCTACTATTTGCCATCAAGCAGGGAGTCAATGTCATCCCCGCGCCTCACGTCCACCTCGTTGAGTGTATTTGCCACTCGGTTCAGCTGGCGGCTTACCAGCTTTTCATATACTCCGTTGGCTGCACAGGCGAAACCGTTCATAACTGACTTTAGTAAGCTCCTCCTCATTGCTGAAAATGAACTTCTCTTTAAGAAAGACAAACATTAGCATCAGAAATGCATGCTCTAAAGAAAACTTAAGATCCTAAAATTCAAGCCGCGTTTTCCACTTGACTACCCGAATAAAGTCCTTGCACGAACATTGCAGGCTTTGTAGTACGTCGTGACAGAATGTCAACACTTCAGAACATCTGGGAGACGGAGAAAGAGAGAGAGAAGAGTCGAACGACAGAAAGAGAGAAACAATGACAGTTGAATGTCTTGAATTTCCAGGAGGAAAGAGGAGCATCCGCTTACAGATTTGAAGCAGTTGTTCATGCGTCCCTTGCTCCACTACGGTGCCCTTCTCTATGACTGCAATAAGATTTGCATTCCGGACTGTGGACAGGCGGTGGGCTACCAGCACCACTGTCCTCCCCCCCTCCTGCAGAAGCCGATCCAACGCTGCTTGAACGAGAGCCTCACTCTCTGTGTCTAAAGACGAGGTGGCTTCGTCGAGGAGAAGGACCTTCGGACGACGAAGCAGCATGCGGGCAATTGCAATTCTCTGCAGTCCATAGACAAACGAAGAGATCCAAAGTAAAGCTTCAGGTTGAGTACACTCTATAAAATCGTCACTTCGAATCTACTGTGAGTCACTTTGAAAACGTTTTCACGAGAGATGAAGTAATAGGAATAGCCAAAGAAGAGCTCAGAAGAAAAGGAATACGGGTTCGGAGGGGACAGAAAGGTTATGGAACGATCCTGGCCAGATAATCACTGAAGCCCTTTGTGCGCTGCTGGACCAATGCCATAATTTGACATCATATCGAGTACAGACAACTAAGCACTGAGATCAGCCAAGCCTACAAGACTCACAAAGGAGCGAGACTGGAATGAAAAAAAAAAAAAAAATGAAAGATAATTAAATGGAAAAATGGAAAGGCAGGGGAGGAAAGTGATCAGCAGAACTTGGCTGCAGCATATGCTACCCTCGGTTTTTTCTTTTTAAACACCCTTATAAAGAACTAATTCTGTACTCTATACTGAAGTAGTCATTCTAAACATGTCGAATGACCTACCTGCCGTTGTCCTCCTGAAAGGCGCACACCTCGTTCTCCCACACGTGTGGCATAGCCTTCAGGAAATTGCATGATGAAATCGTGGGCATTTGCATACCTGCATGGGCCAACCCACAGAATGAATCAATTCAATTCATGCAATGAACTCCGTCAAACTTTGAAACCCTTCAGATACCTTTCACACACGAAACTGAGCCATGCTCTATGCTATGCCAGTCCAGCACCAATCCAATCCTTTGACTACCTTCAACGAGAAATCTCAAATAAGATCACACCTTGCAGCATGTTCGAGCTCCGCTTTTGTGTAGCTTTCGATGCCATATGTGATGTTATCCTCAATACTGGTTGCCCAAAGCTGAGTGTCTTGAGCCACCAGACCCATGTGGCGATGGACCGATTTCAGATTGAGGTCCCTTAGATCTACTCCGTCCAACAGAATGCGTCCCTTCACCGGATCATAGAACCGCATGAGCAAATGAACTATGGTGGATTTCCCTCCCCCGCTTCGCCCCACAAGAGCGCAAACTTGCCCTTCTCCGATTGTGAGGTTGATGCCTGCAAGGACTGTGTGCTCGGGTCGCATTTGATAGTAGAAATGGACATCGGCCATTCTCATGTTTCCTCGGAGAGTGGAGACCTGTCAGATCGAGCAATTCAGACCAGACAAAATGAAAAAGAGCACGAGCGGCCAAAAACTGAACAGAACTACGTTACTCTCAGAATAGCACAGACACAAATGTAAGCATGCTGTCAATAACACGTAGACATGCATCCATCCGTGAGAAAGATCCTCAGGTTCACAGCAAAAACAGAGGTATTACCCTAC
The DNA here is from genome assembly GCA_037447605.1 of Zygnema circumcarinatum. NCBI lineage: Eukaryota > Viridiplantae > Streptophyta > Zygnematophyceae > Zygnematales > Zygnemataceae > Zygnema > Zygnema circumcarinatum. The sequence continues at coordinate 7,316,094 of CM074804.1, forward strand.
AAATCTTTGCTTAAGACTTGCTCAGCAAAATACAGCTCAGCGACAGCAGCAGAAGAGAGCAGCAGCCAAAGCTCATAGTCCCTTTCCAACTTTCCACTCCTTCGAACCCCCCCTCCCCTCCCCTCCCCTGCCCCCTCCCCCCTCTCCTCCACCTTTTCCCATTCATCGATCTCTACAGCCCAAAAATGGAGCTCACCTTTGTGCCCGCATCGGGGTCGATGTCAGGCAACGCATCGATGAGGGTGAGGACCCGCTGAGCTGCTCCGGAAGCCCTTGTGAGAGACATGAGTACGGACATTATGCTCTGATAGCCCGACTGTATCAGATTCCAATACAGCTGGAAGGTGATAAGCTGCCCGAGGGATAGGCGGTTTTCCATCACCAGCACACCTCCATACCTGCACAGCAGCATCGTCATCTCTATCTCAGAATTCACTATCATAGCAGAGCTGCCACTGAAAAAGCGAAGGCACTTGAGAAAGGATGAGTAAGGGATGCTGAAAGAAAGAAGATGAATTTCAAGCATGAAATTTAATGCATGTAATCTCGTGTGTGAGAGTGGAAAGGAGAGGAGCTCACCAGAGGATGAGGACGGAAGCCCCGAGGTCTAACCAATTGTTGACTGCCACTGTCCCCGAGTATGCGAATGCATCCCTTACCCCCTGCTTCATTGCCCCCATCGTGTTGGACTCATAGCGCTGCGTCTCTACTGTCTCGGTGGAGAAGGCTCGCACTGTCCTAATGTTGCCCAAAGCTTCGGATGCCGCGGAGTTTGCCTCTGCCAAAACCTGCAATTTCGAGAAAAAAAAAAAAAAAAAAAAAAAAACACAACAAAAGTTAGAAGGTCGAAATAAGCACCAAAAATTTCACAACCATTCATCAACCAGCCAATGGTCCCCGCACAAAGCGAAGCAGAAAGCAGGCATCTCTCTTCTCGCCTTCTCTCCCTCCCTCCCTCTTCTTCTCATGAGCCGAACCGATGGTATCACTCGAAAAGAAAAGGGAAAAAGAAGAAGCAATCCTGACCGCCCATCGCTTGCGGTTGAGTTCCCGACTCCAACGCGAGTAGATGACTGTGATGTGCATGATGGGGGCCATGGTGGTGAAGGCGAGCATGCTCAGCTTCCAGCTCGTCCAGAAACAGAGGCCCACTCCTCCTGCGAGAGAGGCAACATTGCGGACTAAGGTAGAGAGCTGCCAATTCAGGGGCTCCGCCATCGCTGTCACGTCATTGGTCAGCCGGGAGGTGAGCTGCACAAGACAGTGGAAGCAGGAAGGGAGTCAGCTGCTGCATCGGATGGATGGGTTTTCTGAAGGGAGTGTGCGTTTTAGACTTTACAAGATTGCAAAATTTGTGAACAACAAGGGGTGTTCATGTAACACCACACTATCACTATTTGATGCAAGCCAACAGCGTGGCTTCTTGAAGTAAACGTTCATTGTAGCCTAATGAAGCACTGCTGAGGATAGTCGAGATCAGGAAACTTGATCAAGTTAAACACGTCATGACTTTTGTCAGTAGTGCTCACATCAACCATCGACCATGTTTACAAACAGGTTCAAAACGACGAATGCAGACATTCTGGCACCACTAACGAGCATATATAAAGCCCATCAATTTCCTCAATACAAAGGAAAACACACCTCTCCGGTGGTAGTTGCATCAAAATACGCGATATCTTGAATGATGACTCCGCTAAAAAGACGATCTTGCAATGTTTTCAGCACTCGCTTTCCGACCACGCTGAAGCAAAGACCTCGAAGTCCGCCAAAAATTCCCGTCACGAGTGAAAAGGAAGCCATGAGGAACACGTGGCGTTTGAATGCCTCCACATTCATCTTGTTCACATCATCCAGAATTCGGCCCTGCACCGCCATGGTGGCCAATACAACCATCGCTCAGAAAAGTAGGCTTAATGGGTTATGGGTGAGGTCGATCAGCCTCTTTAGCACCAACTTACAACCAGCATCAACAACACTATTGGTCATTTGACTCGTACAGAAAGTGTAACATGAAGGAGGTACGACAGTGAGGAGGGGAGAGAGAGAGGCATACTCATTTCTCCTCTAAAGTGAGATTCCAATAACTCCAAGCAAGTGACTCAAGCCATCAACTCAGTTCCCAGTTCGTTCGCAAAATGAATGAGGTTCGCACCTGATAGTGGGGTAGAATGAGGCCAGTAGACGAAGTGATAGCTAGAAATATGAAGCCAAGTAGAATGATTCCGCACTCGTTCTTGGCCAGAGAAATGGCTCGCATCAAATAGGTGCGAGGGCTCACAACTGCTTCATCTCTCACTCCCTTGTCACCTCGCAGCCGGCCCTCTCTCGCACTCGTTGAGTCACTACCACGAGCCAAGAACAACATAGAAAAGAGAGAGAACACACACAAAATCAGCGAGGTTTCTCTAGTTGCGAAGACTTTTAAGGTGTGCGTCATACTTCAGGAACAAAGGGTGAGTCAACATTACATCATGTAGAAGCCTCCCTTGCCTTAAAACTAAAGAAAATGAGGGTGCCCAAAAGGAATCAAATACACACGGCACCCCCAAAACGCAAAGCTTATCATTCCACATGCAAAATTTGCCTTGTATCTTGTCACAAATCTGCATACCTCTGCCTAACAGACCCAGTAGCCAGTGTGGTAACCTCCACTGTCTCCCCCCCCTCCTCCCCCTCCCTCCTCTTCCCACTATTCAGACCCCCAGTCCTCCCCGCGGTCCTCTCCTCCTTCTCCGCTATTCCCACAGCGCGGCCGAGGACGCCGCTCCCCTCCGCGAGGTAGCTCGCGCACGTGCTCAGAGCGTTGATCCAAACCACGCCGAACCCCATCAGCACTCCCTCCACGCCCTCGTTTTGAAAGTTGAAGGAAACGCATTTCGCCCCAACACATATCTGGGGTTGCATGGGGACACATGCGATGAACTCAGTTACGACATGACATATCGGGTATGCGGAAGGTGGCTCCGAAAAGCACAAAGGAGACGCCTCTAGTGCAGGTCGGGTTTCTCGAGTTCGACCCTAAGCATAAGGAGGTTGTTATAAGATAAGGAGGGTTCTATCTAACAGAGAAGAACATTGTAGACGACCAGCGGAAAGGGACAGTAACTGACTACATGCTTGCAGTTTAACATTAGTCTGGTTCATTCATAAAAGACCGGACGATTTGCCTAAAGATAGCCACAACCTTTTCCTGGTTACTGTTTTGACGGTACAAACTGCCTACGAAGCGGGAAGCAAGCAGCAGCAGCTGTATCTATCTTTTGAAAAAAGAGAACAGTCGTCACTGTAAGTCATGAATACTGCATGTTCTTGACGATTGTCCCATACTGTGTGAGCCTTATCTCTGTGACCTTTATTGAAAGTCCAGACCCAAAATGAATCAGCCGATGCACTTTTTATGCCTTCAAAGAACTCGTCTAAAAGCTGACCTGGAAGAAGGTGCAAAGGAGGAAAGTCGCAAACAGTGTAATATCCTTCCGTGAAAGAGAGTTGATCCAATCGGAGAACTTGGGGTCTTCCACATTCGCATCTGCCTTCTTCACTATCCTTTCAGTTTCACCTTCCCCTTCTCTGTCCTTCAACAAAGGTGTTGTCAAGCCATTCTGCACCGATCTCCGCTCACTCTTGGACCCCCCTGCGAAGGGTTCAGACTTCTTTTGCAGTTTCCTCTGTTCTTTTGGCAGCTTTCCTTCCAAACCCTGGCAGTGGCCTTCAGCAAATGCGAAACTGCAGGCGAGGTAAGCTAAGAATAGGAGGAGGCAGATTCGCACAAGGCAAAGTAGGACCAGGTCCAGTGAATCTGAGCGGAAACTACGGACAGCAGTCCAGAAATCCGCCCATGTGAATGGTCCATCTGTCAAGTGGCCCCAGTGAAGTACAATGTACAGTGCCTGTGACATCACAACAGAAAGAAGTGTGAGAGAGGAATTGCTTCAATTAAAGAGTTTCGAAAAGAAACAACGTGACAGTAACCTGTAAATTCTGGCCTCAAGTTCTTCAACTTACACGATAAACCCCATAAGAGAATCAACTGTAAGTTTAAACGAACGTAACATGTATCATGCCCTCACACCTATGGAAACTGCCATAGGCTCTCTCACGGTGACTGGTCTTGCTTACCACAGCAAAAGACAAATCCAGGAATATGACGATCAGGAAAATGCCAAAGTTCCATAGCCGTTGCTTGGTTGCAACCTTTGGATCAGTGGTCCCCTGATACCCCCTGTCGGGTTCAACCTTTCCGTCCCTCTTCCCCATACCGCCCCCCCCGCCAACGTGGTGGTGACCGCCACCCCCCGCCACAATTGACGAGTCTGTATTCACTCTACTGAGAGTGGTGCTTGCAAACGATGAGGGTGGTGCTTGCAAACGATGAGCTTCAAAATGTTCCCTCCTTAGTTGTGATCACTCGAACTTGGCTTCATCCGCTGCACAAACTGTGGAAAGGGGAGCTGCTCTGTCAGCCAATTAACAGCAGTAGGATATGCTTTTGCCGACTATACATTTTTTGCCAGTTAGTCAACATTAGCCAAGCTTGGTATAAGTGATCGCCTTTCCGTGTGTCTACATCATTCCTTCTTTAAAAAAAAAACTAATGGGCATCCCCAGTTTGATTCCAAATTCCGAACGCTGCTTAAGCATACAACTCTATCTGCAAGAAGTCAATGATTGAGCCAAGCTACAAAGTGGCGGCATCATACCGAGCTACTCCAAGAAAAGTGAATTCATAAACAATCTAGATGATTGCAAAAAAATCGTTTGCTCCCAAGTCCCAAACCATTCAAGCCGACAATCATAAAGCTAGAATTGCGAGCAAGTGTATTCTATCAATTAACGGAAGCTCGAGGGTGGCAAACTCAGTAGAAAGTGTATATAAACCTTTGCGAAGTCATAGTACTGTAGCTAATCATCTTCCTCCAATAATTGCATCCCTACATCGTCTGGAAGACTAACACTATCATTGAAATAAACAAATTGTGGACAAATGCACGGACGAAAAACCTCTTAACCCTCCCAGTAGACTAACAATCGCACAAATCTCAACGATACAAGCAGCTGGGAGATTCAGCATCACGTTATGTAATTGGAGCCCAGAATTTTCAGCCTCTTGAGCGGTGTACTACCAAGGGTAGCACAACGAGCCACTGGAGACGAGTGACAAGAGCCAGCCAGCATATAATTGTTGGCTGCAAACGGAACCCGTTTTCAAGAAAGTTCAATAAATAAAACGACCACATGAACCACGATGGAATATGAGAAAATTGCTCCAAATTGAGAACAGTAACCAATTGCACGGCCTCACCCACAGGAGGTCCATGCCACCACTATACAATTTCCAGCAACCGACTGAATAATTCACCGCACGGCATCCCTCTCATCCAGGCCCTCTACTATGATCCCTGCCAGGCTACTCTGCCCCTTCACCTGCACGAGTCCATTTCAACAACGTATACATAGCCTAGACACCCCAAGCCCTAAAAAAATACGAGCAAATCCTAAATTTCCCTTCCCTCGTCCACAGCCTCCGGCCAGAGTTCCGACTCTTCTCCCCGTCGTCCCTCCCTACAATTCCCACCCTCTCTCTCCCAAATTCTCACCTTATTGCAGTTTCGATTGCAGCGAAGGCCGTCTCTTGCGCTCAGAGATTCCCGCGAAGGAATATTCCCTCTCCTCTGTCTCGCCGGGGGAGCAGAGTCCGAGGAGAAGCCCTCCCCTGCATGCCTCCAGTCCGTTTCTCCGCTCCCTCCCGCTTTCTCCCTCCCTCGCTCCCTCCCTCACGCCCTCGCTCCCTTTCCCTGTCCACCGGTCCGTTGGCCTCCGCGCATGGAGGGACCCCTTTGCCAGTAGCGTCCCGCCACGTGGTAACTAAGGCCAATGAGATTGCGCCACGGCAGCCGCGGGCGGTCCCTCGAGGGCGCTTTCCGTTGGATCCGACAACTCCATGGAGGCGGAGGCGTCGAGATCTCTGGACCAATCATAGTGTGCCACGCATGCAATATGTACACGTGGCAGACTCTCATTAGCCAGTCCGTGCTTAACAGTTGGTACGTTCAATGGAGACTCCCACCGAGTCGTCGTCGCGTTCAGGCGGGGGGCGAGGGGGTGGGGGGCGACACGCTGCCCTGGGGGAGGCCCATGCGTGGGCATGGGCATGGGCATGGGCATGGGCATGGGCATGGGCATGGGCATGGGCATGGGCATGGGCATGGGCATGGGCATGGGCATGGGCATGGGCATGGGCATGGGCATGGGCATGGGCATGGGCATGGGCATGGGCATGGGCATGGGCATGGGCATGGGCATGGGCATGGGCATGGGCATGGGCATGGGGAGGTAGGGTACACGCATGTATGCGCCATCTCGATGCTTCGCGGCATGGGCAACTCACGGCAGCGCGACGGTGAGGCTGTGGAAAGTGATGTAAGTCGAGCTGCTCTCGGAGCTTTTACAAGACACTCTCATTATCTGTGATTGCCGCTTCCAGAGAAGAGCACCTTGTAAAAATTGCACGACAATCACTTATTGATTACGATAAGCACACTTCACGAATGTTCTGTCCGCAAGAATGAGCAGCTTGCTGAGCTACCAAACCAGCCCACTATATGGCTGTACTACATGAGAGTAATGGGGAATGGAAGCACCATTCTACTCAGGAGCCCCTTATTACAAAATGTTGACCCAGCCTGCCTGCCTGCCTGCCTATTGGTACCCACATTCTGCGGTGCGAAGGACAAACGGCTGTCCACCTGCGCTTATTCGCCAAACCAGGCTCTATTAACTACCATAGTCAAAAGCCCGGGCACGCATCCTTCTGCTTCCAACAAAGGTACCCGGCAGTCTACATAACCTCCGGAGCCTGTTCACCCCAAGGCCAGCTAATACTACTCACGGGAGAGTGGCTGGCCTGGTGCAATGTTTCCAGCAAGAATAGCCTCTAGAGTACGAGGATCGGACACTGTTATTGACCAAATCTTGTATGCAGAGAACATCTTCCTGCGGCTAGGGTTCTGGAACAACCCCATATTATGAAGCTGCAATTTTGAACAGTCTTCAGCGCCAGCCGGTATTTTGAACCACTTAGCATGCACGCACATTTGAGATTGACAGATACGGTGGAGCTCTGCTAGTTCAAAGAAGTGAACAGCTATCTCCTCGCCTCTTTTGGACAAGTCCTGCCTGCCTGAGCTCTGCATCACGAGCCTGCCTCTCCGAGGCATATGCGAAGTCGCTCGTATCAAGGCCATACTGCAGTAGCCACAGAACCACAAGAACACGATGACACTTGGATCATGGTCAAAACCTAATGAGTTAGCTTCTACTCAAGGTGCCTTCTAAAAATGGCAGCATTGGGATAGACACAGGCAGGCCCTCTATGATAGGTCCTCCTGTTCACTGCAGCGACTATCGATATGTAAATAGAGAAGTCAATTGACACAAGGAACCAATTTTTATCCCAACAAGTCGAATTCCGAACAACAAACTAAACAACAAACTCAGCGACCTCCTTGTGTCCATTGAAAACACACCTTTTCGAGCATTCGGGTGCGCCAAGCATCGCTTGTTTGCGTCCTCAACTGTGGAACTGGTGGTGATTGCATTGACAGCTGTTGTGGCTGAGATGACGACCCTGGATTCACGTAGTGCTGTGGAAGAAGAGGTTCCTTAGATGCTCGTTGCCAGTTGGGAGCAGACACATCGCACTCGTCATCACACTCCGAGTTCACGGCCATAACTCGAAGGACTAGAGCAAGGATGAGGGAAAACAACTGCCACCCACAACAAATAGATGGTGCTAGTCAGTCAGCGAGAGGTCCAGTGGGAGATCTATGAAAAAAGATCAAATGGAATTTAAAGAATACGGCATGCATTAACTGGTGGTGAATGTTTGCGAGATGGCCACAACATGTGAGAAAAGGAAAATCTGGATTCAGAATGGTTCCCAACGCAGACAAGAAGTTTCGCTGCTATCACCGCTGACCGGTCACATGCTCTGAACAGGAGAACAGAGGGCTGACAAGCAGACATTTCACCTCTATAAGGAGCACAGCTAACCCTCCCCACTTGCAGATTTCCAGGTTATCGAGTATGAAGTCCTTAGCCTTCCTTGCCTGTCCCGTTGGGTCATCAGGCAATTCCTGAATCCAATACAACAAAGCAAAATACCAATAAGCAATCGGCTCAAGATATGCATCCTAAAAATGCTAATATCTGAAACTGTGCGATTGAACCCTGCAACTTGACTTGACTTGACAGACCCTGCAATTTGAACAAGCTGGAGTCCACGCAACTACCACTTCAACGGAATTTGCTTCGACATAGAAAAGTAGTAAAACGTGTGTTTGCATAAGCTGACCTAGCTCCTCAAAATGCCCTCATTTGTGACAACAAGGAAGCAGCACATACCCTTTCCCAATCCTTATCGAAGAATATCAGAGCCGCAAAGGCTGCTTGAATTGTCAGGATCAAAAGCAATCCAAATTGGTACTGAAGAAAGTGTCAAGGACAAAACGAAAGGTAGCTAGCTATGCCAGCAACATTCTGCCGAAGCAAACTTAGTGAAAAAACTTCGGAATTTTCCATCCTTTGTGTTATCTAAAGATTGAGAAAATACACACTTTGTCATCAGCAAGGACAGCGCAGGAAAAGTCCAAGTAGGAATGGTGAAAGTTTCATCTGCCTGAATTCAGCCTTTAAGGAGCTGGATACACATGAAAGGCAGCAAGCGCTGTGAGTCTCCGCGGCGCATGCTCCTGTAAGTGTTACCAGCACAATGAAAGCTCCAGCACCAAAAGTTGCGTAGATAAACCTGCGGCAAAAGGCCGACATCAAACAAAGCTGTTGCATAAAACCTGTCGTTAAGAGCTGCCGAAAACTGGGCAAACGATGTCCTGAAAACGTTCAAGCTGCCATAACCTTGATAAATTAGAACACTCAAAACTGAGGAACATGCCAATGAAAAACAAAAACATAGATTAAGGAAAGAATCCGTCCTTCCCATTTATACACGCTATTTGGTACAACTGTACCTGCTGTACAAGACAGTATTATATATAATATTCCTCGGGAAAGAGGATCTCCCACTAATCCTGACTACCTAAATCATTACATCCTTAAGAATCTTCTGCTTCGTCAACAAGTCTAAGATAATTGTCGCAGGGGCAACTTCAAAAGGCTGACAGTGAAAGCGCCTGCTGCAATATATCCAGGTTTCAGACTGTACTCGGTCGTACTACAAAAAAAACATGGCCGGACCTTTGCTTTACTAAATGGAAGCATCGGCACATAACTTCAAAGGGACGAAAAAGGCTAGTTTCACACTAAATCATGCTAAGCCAGAGCATCGCAACTAACCGCATTCAGGAACCACGCAGCTTACCAGGGAAGATCCTTCAATGAGTCAGGCCACGAGAACCGATCGAAGATATTTTGAACAGCAAAACTTCCTGACGAAAAAATCCCGGCACTGGCATTTTCTGAAGAATTTCCTCCCGAAAACTTCCAAGAATAGCCTGGACTCGGCTCAGGAGCTAGTGTAGGGAAATCCTCATTGACCCATTCCTTGTAGAGCCACCAGGAGTACAGCAGCATCAGCAATCCGCACAGCAAGAGTATGAAGTTCAGTGCTTTGAGCAGAGACTGCAAAAATGCCTTGCAGTAGTAGCCCATTGCTGCGCCCGCTCTTGTTCCGGGACAGACTGGGCCGGCTGGGTGGCCTGCACGGTAGGGTTGGGGGCACGGGGCACGGGCATGCCCGGGGGGGGGGCATGCCCCCCATTTTTGACCGTCCGTGCCCGGGGCACGCCTCCAAAAATTTTCCCCATATATTTCGTGCCCCCCCGTGCCCCCTGTCACGTGACGCTTACCTCGTACGACCAGGCCCGGGCCGGTGACGATTGTTGTGTTGAGTACTGTCCGTACTTTTCATATTTTCCCGTACATGTGTACCTTTATTCGTACGTTTAGTACATTCATCTGTACTTTCTGTACCTTCATCCGTACCGTTTTTAAAATAGTATATTCTTTTTGTGGCCGATTTGAATTGCTCAATGCAGTCACGTCACGGGGCACGAAAAAGGGGCATGCCCCCCCCCCAAGGGGGGGGGGGCACGTGCCCCTGGGCACGGGTCGGAGGGGGACCGTGCCCCCAACCCTACTGCACGGGCAGTGGCAGAGGCAGGCGCAGGCGGGGGCCGGCCGAGGGGCGCCTGCGTAGGGGGGGGGAGGCGTGCAGGCGCGGGCAAGGGCAGGGCGCGGCGGGGCGGCAAAAAAGAACTCGATCCGACCAACCGGATTCGAACCAGTGACCTAAGGATAACAGCAACTCTACAGTCCTCCGCTCTACCAACTGAGCTATGGTCGGGATGTGAATAGATGCGAAAATGTTAATTTTGATATTTTTTTATTACCGCTTTTGCGCCTTATACGTTTTGCATGCGCAGGTGATGGCATCGCCAGACTCGTGAGATGATGAGACTGGTGACGACTTGTAGGTCTGACATGCCCTAGTGCCAATTCACTTCTTCTTCACTTTACGGATGGATGGTGTCCGTTGCGATGGCAAACATACATTTCTTTCTCTAAAAGCAAAACATGTCAAAGTGCAGGAACACCCAGAGGACAGATGAAGCACAGCGCGGCCACTTTTGCTTATTTTTGCAGTGCGGGAACAAAATGAAAAGTCCCATGGCCATCTGATGATGAAGCACTTGGGCAAGTTTCCACATCACTGCGGCCTTCCTTGCGAGGCTCGCATTCATCTCGAGGTTGCATTAGGAAGGACGTGAGCTGCACTTGTTTTTGCCGACCCATTCCAGAACCAAGGCGATCCTTTCTTTGCTTGAAAATATGCTGCACATTGTAACAAAAAAAAAAAAATGGAGACATTGAGAAATCAACCCCACTGCTCTTCCAACAACCCCGCACGTCTGCTTCACTGCGTCAATGGCTGTTCAGTCCATCCCACTTCAGAACTGGACCACTGCATTCATTCAAATTACTGCACGTAAGCCGTCACTCAAAGCCCCACGAGCATGTAAACTGGAAAATGCTCAGTAGAGCTCATGGTTGAAGTCCCACATATTATTACCCTGCAAGTGGTCCCAGTGCGCCTAAACAAAAGCATTAGGGTTCTCACTCAAGTGCAGTACGATAGGTCCTCATGGTCTTGCCCTCCTTGTAGCTTCGTTCTTTTGTCGCTGCCTCACTCTCGCAAATGCTTTCCTCCCGCAGTTTCCCAGACATGCTAGCACCCTCTTGCATGTAAGCGTCCGTTACAGTTGCTGCAAGTTCCTCCTGTCTCCAATCAAGCACACAATACTTAAGCCACTTGCTGCCATACTTCCAGTCCTTGTCACAGTGACTGGAAAGTTATCCTTAGTAGGCCTGAGCATTTATCTATCTACAAGTAGATAAGTAGAGCTTCAAAGTAATCAATACCGATCTGAATCTGATTTCTCACAACAAAACGTCGGGTAGACCTTCCAAAGGAACAGACAGGCAGGAACCACTCACAGGAGGTAGAGAAGCATCGAGCCAATGGTAGAGACGTTCGCTTCTAAACCAAACCATTTGTCGTTTAGCATAATTTCTGGCCACCCAGAACGCCGGCAGGTAGAATTCGGAAAAAGTCCTTCATCTTCATCAGCTAAAGAACTGCATGATGACTAAGAGTCTGTCCCTTTGTAGCTTCATTTTCCTAGAAAGTATAGACAGGCAAAAGTGCCTCATCCAATCCTATCTCTTCTCTTATGTGACTTTGCTTGCAACGGGCCGTTACATGAAGGGTTTGTGAGATTCTGCAAGCCACATAGAACACAACCAATCACTGCTTTGTGATTCAGACGTAATCGATTTGCTCATAGGGGACGAAAAAGGGTCGATAAATCTTGTACGCCTATGAGTATAGCTTTCCATGTAAGGGCCAGCAAATAAAGCAATGCAGAGACGGACTTACCGCGATGCTTGTTGGAAGCTGCTCAAAAACTGGAGAAAGGGACCCTCTGTGAGAGCGCTGCTCTCCTTCCAACACTCTTGAAGATACTCCATGGCCTGCACATGCGAGCCTCAAATTGTCCCAATTTCAAATGAACCTAGTTCAATTCGCTCAAGTGCAATCAACTCCTTTCAAATGGAGGCTTGAAATAAGGAGCCGAGGATTGAAAAAGTGGAACCTAGCGAGTTTCGGACATTCAATTCTACTGTCAGGTGAGAGCTTGTGGGGAATGAAAAACGTTCAAAGAGGGCCGTAAAGATGCGTAGGATGAATGTCCACCTGGCGATATCCTATTGCTCGAGATGCAGGACTGGAGTTCGGGAACACGCCTTGGTCCAGCAAGGCAGCAGCCTCTCCCAGAATGCCATCTGGCAACACAACATCCCAACAAACCTAAAGAGTGCTTCTTTACGTTCTTTCTTCCCTCAGCACTCTTCCTCTATTTCTGCAGTGCCGAGCACCGTCAGCAAGGGCAGAAGGAATCAACTGTTCGCCCTCCTCGTTCCCAACTTAAGCTTGACCATTAGGGTTGTGGGCGGATTGGTTGAGATCAAACACACCTGCCACCATTTCTTCACATCGTCTGTCGATCCGGCGGTAGAGATCCAACCGCGGCGGGCACAGAAAATAGCATTGGAAGTCAAAGTCCAGATCAGAAGGTAGTTGGGGTGATCCACCTTCTTCACTGCTTACAGTTTCAGTTGATAAGGAGTCCCCACCAGCAGGCCCACCATGGCCGGAAATGGGCTTGGCGAGAGCTATCGCTGAAGGAACCGCAAACTCAGAACGAGGGCGACCTGAAGCCTGCCACAGCCACAGTGAGTTTTGTAAGGAAGGCTGAAAGTTTAACTAAACAGTCCCCCTCTCTCTCTCTCTCTCTCTCTCTCTCCCTCTCTCTCTCTCTCTCTCTCTCTCTCTCTCTCTCTCTCTCTCTTCTTGTCCCTTTGTTCTGAATAGACAGAACAGGTAGCAAGCAGGGCATAGGCCCCCATGCACCTGCCTGGATGATCTCCAAGGCTCGCTTCAATCTGTACCAATCGTTGCGTGCCAGCTGTCGCACTGTGACGTGATCTCCCGCGGCCGACAGCAAAGAGAGAGCGGCGGCCCACGGGTCCTCGGCCCCTTCAATGGCGACCTCCACCTCCCTCTCCACCGCCGCTGCAATGGCAGCCGTAGCTCGGGGAGTTTCAGGCTTTCCGTATAAGAACCTGATGCAGAACAGCCATTGCAGTTCACGGTTCCAATCAACTTTTCGAAGATAGATACCCCTCCTACCAAAGCAGAACACTTGCTAGAATTCGCAACACAGATGGAACTCTTGAGCTATTGTTCCAGGACAAGAATCGCGTATGAAAAAGTCAGCTGGTATGCTGCAGCATGTGCAAATGCAGTGACAGCAGAAATGCAGCTCGAAACTGTAAGGTCTTGCACTGCCAAAAATAGAGTAAGCAATTTTAGATGTCCAGGAAAAGAATGGGGCGGGCAGTGCACCAGCGCAGGTAGAGGCCTGTTCCGCCGACCACAATTGGGACGCCCCCTCTGCTCAATACTTCGCTTGTCGCTTGCCGAGCATGCACATAGAAATCTCCGGCCGTATATTCTGACCCCTCCTCCCTTCCCACTATCTCAAAAAAAAACTTAAAAATGGCGTTCCCCCCAGCTGCATTCTTAAGCTATCGCTCTAGATCTTTCGCACCAACCATTTAATAAGAAACAAATTGATGCTATAAATTGATGCTTACAGTGGAGGAGGCATTGATCTTAAAGTACCTTCAGTTGGCTCAATGATGTCGAGAAGGTGATGGTGTATACCCTGGCCCGCCCAAACTCTACCTCCAACCTCAGCCTCGATTCCACTTAATCTTTCACTTGGACACAAAGAATGTCGATGCGAATCTCAGCCTTCAGCCCAACGCCAATTTTAATGATCAACTTCTCCTTTCCATCTCTATCTCTTGTTCTGAAAGTGACACCGCACATATCAAGAGAGTGAAAGCAACAACGGAAGCATCTCCACGATGTTGCAAAGGGGAGGCCAGCATATGTACAGTACCTGGCGTTCGTGGACAGGGGTCTTAGCACTGCCAATATCCAATCCCTTGTATACCTGCATGAACCAATTAATCTCCCTTAGTCGGCATGCAATGAAGATGTGTCACAGATGCTACAACGCTTGGAAAAATGTAAAAGCTCCGAGCTCAGAGATGTCCTTCGCAAGTCCATGAGCAGATGGTACTGAAAGTGAAATAAATCAACAAACAAGTGTTAATCATCAACCTAGACGAGAAGGGCAGATCAACCCCAAGTGTATATACTCTTAGCATGATGAATTCAGTAAAGGAAGTCAGCCAGAATTCAGCATATAACCGGATTTTTTGGGATTTTCTATATGCTTATGGAACTGATTATTGACAGTTGGCAACTTGATCCAGACAGAAATGCAGTTGTTTACTTAACTCATTCAAAAAATAAGTTTTAACGAAGCTTAACTGTGAACCGTATGTGATGCTGTCTGCTGTCTTGCTGTTCTCTTCATTGTAATTACAGTTGATGAAAAGGTTGAAGTTTTTCATCGTTTAATGATGGTCAAGGTAAGGAAGAAGAATTGACATATCATACATATTCATTGCACTCAGCTGAAAAACCGACTAGGAGCATTAAGTCCCATAACAGTATGCTTCCCCGTAATCTGCTCATGTGACGTTGAATCTTGTCTCCAAAGTAAGACATACAAACTTGCCAAAAAGTCCACTAAACCAATTTCGAGAACCGGAGAAGCGTTGCAATCGACAACTTCTCTAACGAGCTCAAGTCGGAAGCATTTCTTCCCTCAGATAACTGTTGAAGCACTATCGCCTAAAAATGGGACACAATACACCGCCTTGACTACTTCTGTGGTCTTATGCGATATTGCTTATTTTTTTGTATGTGCGTATGAGGTTGATGCCATGTTTATCGATGTGGCCCACTGCGGAACAAACTCTTAATTCCATTTCTTTTGAAAAAATATCAGTAATCAATCGACTGATTTAATTGCCGGAACATGCTACCATCGCGAGCATATTCACCACATGGAATTTTAATGAACATTCCTGACAATACCTGGACTGAGTCAGCACTGATAATCTCTCCACCCAGCTTTTTCGCGAGCATTAAAGCCAGTCTTGTTTTCCCTGATGCTGTTGGTCCAGAAATCACAATGACTTTTGCCTTGCTTCCACTCTCTCTCTTCGTTTCATGCTTACTATCCACTTCCATTTTCATTGCCTGCACTCCACTATCTTCTAAGTAGCTCAAGTCAGCCTGCGAGACCACCACACCCCTTCTAGCAGTTCCTTTTCTCAATTGCTTAAACTGTTTCTCATACTTTCGGCTGCAAGACCATAAGCTCTGGTTCCAAATAGACTGTACACCATTAATGGGACCAATCCTGCTTCCCAGAGTGAGGGAAGCCAGCTGACAGTAAGGGTTGCAGGAAAGGCAGAAGCGCAGCTGCAAGAAGCTCCTCTGATTAAGCATGGGGACTGCGCAAGCAGAGAAAGGCGCCACGTAGCTGCATAACAGCTTCAGAAGCACGAGACCTAAATGCCTTTTTACATTCTAAAAGCTCTTGAAGCTCGGTCAGCTGCAAAGGGACGGAGGAGCGCCCGCGTGGAAAAGGAGAAGAGCTGCAGACCATGGCTGCAATAGGAGGAGCCCTGTGCTCTGCTGTATGGCAGTCTCCGACAACCCTTCCCATGACGGCTGCGTCTGCACCTTCTCATGGCTTGTCGCTGAGCTGCTCTCCTGTAGGAGTTAGAGCACCTAAAAGCCATGGCTACATTGTGGTTTCTGCGAATGTGGGCGAGTCAGACCAGGCTCAGGATGCCCCTTCAAAGTGCCTTGAGGAATCTCACACAAGAAATAGAGCATTTGGAACAAGGGCTGCTGCAGCTCTGCCTCTTCTACCTGCTGAGTGGAAGGTTTCCAATTCAGCAGGAGCAAACTGCGAATGCAACCAAGATACACAATTCAGGGTGGCAAGGAGATCATCGTTGTTATTCATGTCCAGCTTAGGGTTACAATTGGGTTTAGGCTTAGAGTTCGATGCAGGGTCAGTCGACCGGAGCACACCTATCTGGCAAGCCTTGGCTAGTGCTTTGGAACCCCCAAGCATAGACTTTAACAAGCAGCCTTCTGGAGTGTTTGATCCCACAGATAAAAATTTGAGAGAGGCTGCTGTTATCTTCCAGCAAGCATTGGATTCGCCAACAGTGGGTATTCTTTTCGTTTCCTTTCAGCATATTATGTGAGCAATGGATATGACAAATCGCATTTCGCAGTCATCAGCCTTCATTATTTGGGTACTTTGAGCACAGATACTACTTTTGTTTCATTCAGTCCGATGGTCTTTGATTGTTTCAAAACTTGCAGCTTTTCTGCTGAATTCGGTAAAATTGTTGATCGAAATGTATATCATAATCAGCTCGGTTATGTTAGCCTAGGGCGGCACCCGAATTCCCATGATCAGCTCTTTGATACGTCCTGCAAGATGTCTCATCCATGGACAGGTGGAGGAAGAGGAACGGCTTTGGACTGAAGTCATTGAGAGGTACCAGAATCTAGATGCAGAGTGGGTCAATGATATTGTTTCACGAGCATGGGGAAATCGTGGAAACGCACGATCTCGCCAGGTATATACTGTTTTCACTTACTTTGGAGGCCGCATTCTTGAGGGACTTTGCTTGTTCCTTGTCAAGTTAGCCGCAGTTACATTTATACATGTCGTTTTATGTACTCGTTACATTGAACATTACTTATCTGAGCGCTCTCTCCGAACTTCCTTTGTGTGACCATTTGCATGGAGACATGCGTTTTGTGAATGCAGGGCCGCTTGGAGGAAGCCCTTGCTGACTACAGTCGATCCATTGAGCTGGCACCGTAGGAAGCACATAACCTTCTTGATGTGTTCATGGATGGGTGAAGTCAGGGCGTTTGTGTTTTCATTCCAGTTGTATCTCGTGCATCTCAGGTCCGGGTTGTTGTCGGAAAGAATATCTTACGACGCTTAGTGTTTTTTTCGGGGCTTCCTCTTTGGAGATGCTACTTTCTTTGAAGCTATTTAGTGCCAGAATATGCCATGATATGCAGTTCGATGGAGAGAGCACTGCCCTTGGATAAGTGGGGGATGTGTTTAGTGTTTGTGCTTGTGAGTATGCCAAACAACCAGATGGGTAATATAGTCTTTCCTCTCATAACCTTTCACATTGGACAGTAGAAACAATGAGGTCGTTGTTACTTGCATTCCTATCAAGATCTATAAACGCTGCATAGTGGTTGCGAGACATATTTTGGGGCTTGTCCAGAAAGACATATGGGCTGGGCAGGGACAACAGCCTCTGGGCTGTCCGCGCGGGTGCAGGTATGCGGTGGACCCCGTCCTGAACCGCGGAGTGGCCCTTGAAAACTTGGGACGCTTTGAGGAAGCTGCTCAGGACTACTTGGCTGTATTGGAGGCCGTCCCTGCAGACCCTGCAGCATGGAACAATCTCGGGAACGTGAGGGTAGGTCTATTCACTGCTGCCTCCTTCAACTCAAGCGAACTTTTGCCCTTCAGCGATGCATGGTCTCATCTCGTCCTTTTCTTTGTTGGGAAGCATTGAATTTGGCCTCTGCTAGCGTCCAGGTCCAGCAGCTTCCCTCCTTAGGCGTGATTAAGCTCATGTGTCACCATGCAGGCAGCCATTGGACAGTGGGATGAAGCACTTCTCGATTACCGACGAGCAGTGCAGCTTGCGCCTGAATTCTCCTTTGCAGCAGCGAACTACGCCCTGGTTGAGCCTCGTCTCCTTCAGCCACTTTCGGATACTGTTGGCCTCTGCTTTCACGTTACTGGGGCTGTTCGCTGATTGTCTATTCCTTTATCTCGTCGTCTTGAGTACTGCAGGGTGGCATTCAGACCTCGTCCCCTGCTCTAATTTAAGATTTGTTCGTTTTTTGGTTGCTGGGATTATTCTCACGCAGGCTTTGTATCAAGTGGGCCGAAGCAATGAAGCCATCAAGCAGTTCCGCACCCTGTTGAGAAGATACCCTGAGGCATGATAACTTTCTGACCCATAGCCACTTTGCATTTTTTTGCAGTATCTGCAGCATGTTGACATTGTAATTTGGTACAGAAAAAAATAAGATAGTTCGATCCACTGTGCTGATCCACTGGCCATGAACACTGGCGCTGAACCGCAGTTTCCAGACATGCGAGCAGCATTAGCTGTATCTCTGTATAAGGAGGGCCTCACAGGAGATGCGGAGACGAACTGGACTCGCTTGGAGGTGAGTTGAGGAGGGCTGAGATTTCTTTTTGCAGGAGAGTTAGTCAACAGATGAAAGGAGGCTTTAAAGTGCATGATCCAGTGTTTGAGCCTTCAGCTCCGCCCAAGGTCACCGTCTGCAACTGAAAGCATCTGCTGGGGTCTGATGACTCCCATTTCCATGTAATGGGAAAGCCAGTGAGCGATGCCATGTAGCATGTGCCCATTGGAAGATTGCGTCTGCTGTGCAGAGATTTCATGGTCTCCTCTTGCACCTTCTGATGGCATGTCCTCATTGTATTCCTGGGCAGGACTTGAGGTATCGGGACCGCTCGTGGGTCCGCAACACGCGGAGATGGCCTCCCCGTCTGGCAGACGAGCTGGAGGCTTTTCTGGACCTGAAGGCCACGACTGCAACCTGAGCCCCTCAGCGGAGTCGTTTTTCCTCCACAGGCGCTATTTTGTGCTTAGGAGCAACAGATATGCAGTCTTTCTTAGTGTTGGCTTTTTATTGGCCAGGCACAGGCAAGCAGGCACGAGCTGACACATGAATGGTAGGGTCGTTCCATTCTTACCATGCGGGTTTATCACGGTGATAACGAGAGAACTATGTGTGCCATGCCTTTCAAGGTCATGTGGCCTGCATGGTCATGGTCATGGTCATGTCTGCACATCCATAAAGCTTTTACGAGCCATCACAAGCCCCCAAGTGAGGAGATGAGAGGGCAAAACCTACAGCCTCCATTGCATATGTTGGCACGAACTTGTACACTGCACAATTTCTCCCATTTCCAGCTTGAAAGTGACAACTGTTGGCGGTGCCCATATTGAAGAGGCATGCCAGCTAATTGGATGGCCCCCTTTCCCCATGAATATCATACCCACAATGATAAAGACTATAATAACAGCAAGCAATCAGTCACCAGCAAGCTCCCTTCTCCAGTCAACCCCTACACCTGCAGTGCTTGGAGTGGCACAGTTGCAGGACTGCACTTTCAGATCATTTGAAGGCACAGCCTCCCTTCGGGCCTCCCCACTGTCACCGACGAAAATGCTTCTCTCTGAAGAGCAGCAGCTGACCTCGGTTCGCTCCCTCAGAAAACCCTTTTCCTCTTTAAACTGAAAGGGTACCACCACCGGGCCCAGGTAACGAGGTTACATCTGATGCTTCCTCCAAGGGTTGATAGGCTGGGTATGTCCCTCCTCGCTTGTCAATAAGCCCGGGTCATCATCCGCTTGCTCGCACTTGCGAGTGCAAGGCACCGGTGATACATTCGGATCCACCACTCTCCCATAAGCTTGAGCAATGGAAACGTCTCACAGCTAAAAGTCCCAACTGTAAGGATCATCAACCTCCTGTTCAGACGACCCACATGGAACACCCCCATGGCCAGCATATACAACAGGCGAGAGGTTCAAATCCAATAGAGTAGTACCAAGTTGGCTCCTTGGCTTGTCCCTATGCACTTCCGCACCCAGTGATGCCTCCAGCTCGCACTCTGTATTGGAGGGCACTGTGCTCACATCAGGCACTCCGTTACCAGGTTCAACACTGGAATTGGTGATGAGCTCCGTTTGTTCCTTCTTTCTTGATAAATCAGGATCATCGGCCTTTTGCTCAATACATTTCTTACGAGAGGAAAAAAATGAATCAGCCGAGTCCACCACACTCTCCCCGACATGCTCTGCAGTACAATTGACGAGCTCAATTGGTTCCTTACTCATCGAGGAAGGAGGATCATCACCTTCTTGTTCACAACACGGATCGTTTAGTTGATGGTTGTCAGATAGTAAGGGCGACACCTTCGAGTTCAACACAGTAGCACCAGGTGAACTCTTGTGCACATCCTCACTCACCGAAGTCTCACCCATCAATTCAGACTCAGCTTCCCCAGCACCGTGGCCTGCAGTATCCGTTCGATTGCCTAACTTTGCAGATACTTGAGTTGCAGTCCGAACCTCGATCTCCGAATCACCCCTCTCTCCTGATAAAGCTAACCTATCCGTCTGATCCTCCGGAGAACTATGAAGCAAAGTTGGTTCACGGTCATCGGAGTGCAGATCTGACCATAATGCAACAACCTCTGAACCCTTTGCACCCCGGGACTCTATGAAAGAACTGGATGGCCCGGCCTCCAATTGCCGATTGTTGGCAGGCACATCGGAAACTTCCAGTCTACTTGCTTCCAACATTTGCTCCACAAGCTCTTGAATTCTCCACCGCAAGCCGGAAGCCTCTTGGGGAGGAAACCATTTGCGTCCAAACTGATGCATGGAACATGGAGGGGTCATCAATGGAACAGAACGATGCTAGAAGCACAACGAATTCGGAACACGTGGAAAGGCATCGATTAACTTTGCGACTCCGAGTTCACCAAACAAATAAATCGAGATGAGGTGAACGAGCTACGGTCATTGAATGGCAATTGGAGGAGTTAGTCTCACCATTGATTGTATGTGCCGATCTCCATGCAGATAGGTTTCCGGAACAGTATTTACAAATAACTCCAGGTAGTAGAGCAAATAACAGCCACAGTCAAATTCGTTTTCCTGCTGTGGCACCTGTGAGCAGTCAACCATGCTCTGCTGCTCACGTACTGACAGATAGATAGATAGAGCAATCCGTATGTTCATGATAATGCAGTGGGGAAAAAGAACCTGAAAGGGCCAGCTCTAGTAACTAACTCGAAGCCCCCCAAAACATGTGCCTAACTCTGACAAGAAGCAGTTTTTGCTGTTTGATACTCTTGATGACATGTTTCTTCTCGCAAGTTTTGTGGAAGGAAGGTAAGCAAATGAATTCCAGCGAAGAAAAGACAACCGAATGAAGTCAAAGGAAAGCAAACACTCCAAATTGTTTCATTGGGTTTGTTTGTTTCACCGAGCTGACAGCAGTCACAGATTTCTCCCTTGCACCGCCTATCATCAAAACAATAGTTGATCGTGCAGTGTTGTGAATGGTAAATACAAGCTTAGAATATTTTCTCTGATGTCAATTGTTTTGTCTTTCCTTTGCGGGAGTCACTCTGCTTTGTGTCTCCCATAAAAATGCACAAGTCCACTACATCATCAAAGGAATAGAATAACAAAAAACAGAGCTATGTTCAATATGAGAGCAGCATCGACTGACCCGCACGCGATGTGCCGGAACTCGAGACTCGAACTTTCCATGCTTTGTGCCGTTCAGTTTGGGGTCGGCTGACTTCTGCTCGGCTTCATGAGCCAACTCAGCCGCTAAGTAGCTGCCATGAACCAAAAGAGGATGCCCATTACGGCAGCCCACAGTGACTCTGCCATGTTTGACAAAGAACCACAGCTGCACAAATAGTAGATTTGTAGCTCACCATACAAAATCTACACAGAATTTTTCATATTCTACCATGAGTGTATCTGCAGAACTCTAAGACCCTCCACATTACTTGCATCCTGCAAAGTGCTTCAAGCTCCATGGTAGCCCTACCAAATAAACAGAAAGCCCATCCAAGTGGCATGTCGTCCATCTGCCATGCAAAAACCCGTCTTCAAACGAAACAGGGCAGTTTAAATGTCCCATCCCCACTTGACACAAGCTCTCATTCATTCATTCATTCATTCATTCCCACTCATTAGTGGAAGGGAGGAAGGCTCACCTCCTAAGCACACGGAAGAGCCTAGTGCTGTTGTGGCCCGTCGCCAGCGAGTCGAGATGAAGCAAAGAAGCAACCCACTTTTTGGGCTCACTCTCCTTCGAACCTTTAGGAGGGAAACAAATGATCGCCAGACTCCAATGCAGACTGCGGGCGGTGCAGAGTACCGGTCAGCATCGACATTGCAAAGGAAAAAAGTGGGCCTTTTCCGTGAAGGAGATTTGGGCTACATATCGCATTACTCGAGAAGTGTGGATATGGGCCAATGAATGGCAAAGGAAGGGAGACAGCTGATGCAAGTCACTTATCAATTTCCATTTTTCCTTTCTAGGGATTGCAATTACACATATTAGATGAAGTGGAGTTGCTGAACCACCTGTCGTGAATGGGAATGATCATATACGACTTCTGAAAGATGCGTTGACCTTGTGTCCACTTCCTCAGTTTTGAGAGAGCGTTCGACTTATCGAAATCTCCACTCCTATTTCGCTGCATCCCCAGTTAATAAAAAATGCCGTTGGAAGGTACAGCAAAGTGTCTGTCTGAGGCGAACACGAAAAGTGCAAGATCGACAGAATTCAAAGGGGCAGGGAAGAAAATGGCGAGGAGAAGAATATTGCAGGGACTGACCTCAAAAATATTTGAAAGCTTTTCAAAGAAGAAGCTATTGCAGAAGAGGAACCAGTCCCGTCTGCTTTCCTCCAGTGTATTCTGAATGTACCTAACAAACCCAGCACCCGCCATGCACGAATATCAGTTGACAAGGAAACAATGACGATGACATGAGTTCTTATTTGGATCATTACAAACAGAAAAATTAAAGGAAGCCGAGTGCAGTCTTCCCAAAAGGGAAAAAACAAGCACCACTGCAAAACAAATACAAAGCACAGCATTACGCTGATGTGCAATCTGATATTGACGGCTCACTTTATGTAAAAGTATATGATGGTGTCATTCAGATATTGGAAAGGCGCCAAACAGCGCAGATCAGACCCCCGAACCTCCACCTGGTCATCATCCGACCTGCTAAAGAGGCCATTCCCCCA
The DNA here is from genome assembly GCA_037447605.1 of Zygnema circumcarinatum. Taxonomy (NCBI): domain Eukaryota; kingdom Viridiplantae; phylum Streptophyta; class Zygnematophyceae; order Zygnematales; family Zygnemataceae; genus Zygnema; species Zygnema circumcarinatum. The sequence continues at coordinate 7,339,048 of CM074804.1, forward strand.
AAGCCCACCAATGCTGTCAGAGAATATGGTATTCATGATTATAGTGTATGAGTATTGTACTGATCCACACCATCGTGGGAAACCGAGCAGCCATGGGACACAGCTCAGTCAAGGTTGCACCCCATCAAATATTTTCGCAGGGGCTGAGTTTTTCCGGCTTACCTTGATGGATATGTGAAGGACGTGCTCAACAACCTGCACTGACTCACGTGAAACCCGAACAAGGAATTATAGGGCAGCTTGCCATAATTACAGCCAAAACACACGCATAGCATGGAATGAAACTGTGAAACAAGATCAGTTAGACTGTCTCTCAATTCTCACATAAAAATGGGAGGTAGCTGCTTCAATTGAAACTGCTATCCTGAGGCTAGTGACCCGCCCCTTCTCCATACTGCAAACTCAGGTTTTTTAATGTGAATCAGCTGTCCAAAACTGCATATCGTCACGCCACTCCGTCCTCTGACCTCGGTCACCTGCGCTGCGCAGTCCTCCGCAGCCCCTCCCGCCTGATGGCTTGCCCTCTACCATGGCTGCTTGTAACAACTGCGTCGGGGGAACTCTCCCCCTCTCCTCCTTCACAAGTGCCATCTTCCTCAGATGAACCAATCTCCAAAGCCATGTCCTAAAGGAGAGAGAGGAGATGAGAGAGAGGGAGAGAAGGAGAGGGCGAACGTCACATTAGTTGCCTGACATGTCCTGTCCTCACAAAAGACCTTTTGAGTCTGATTCTTGATATTTTTTTGGGTGGCATATCTAGTGCAGCATATTCACACTTTCTCAGCCGAACAAATTGCCATGGCTGGAAAAATGAGACACTTACTGGAGATCCACCGATTGTAGCTACTCTAGGATCCGTTCCAACCTCTTTCTCTGCATTTTTCCGTTTCCGTTTCCGAGGAAAGCTCTGAAGCTGGGCATGTGACAAATGGTCTAAATCAGGAAAAACGCCCGTTATAATCTGTCACAATGTTTTCAAAGCAGTCGACATAGAATATGCCTAGAGATCCATCTGGATTCCTATTTTATTGTTGCAGAGGATCACAAGAGGGAGGTGAAAAATATGCACAGGAACGTTCTACTACAATCTAGCCAGGAATCGTTCTATCGCCGTGCCATCCAATGGAGGTAAATTGTATCTCTATTATTCACGGTTGAGGCGTTGCATGCATTTGGCGAATAAAAAGATTCTTTTATTGAAGCCAAATATGTGTCACCTCCATTTCATTTTGTCATTCGCAAAGCTTCATGAAAGTACTCCGCAATCCAACAAGAAAAAATAAATGACAGCGTGACACCTTACGCCGCAAATTAACCATAGTTGAGCCGGAGAAAAAAGTACAATGGTCTCAATCCTGAATGTGCAACAGAAAGAACTCGTGAACTCTAGCGAAAAGTGAACCAATGCTTTCTCTAAGATGCCTACATCTTGACCTTTGTTAAATTGGTCTATGCTATTCATATGTTAAGGATATGTTCTTCAAAGATAAAGACTGATATGCACCTAGCATGAAGATAATGGCCAATTAATCATTACATACCAGCAATGTAGACGCCCTAATTTCGTCAGTGGGCTCAGACAATAGACGCCCCCTATCTGAACTCTCGGAATGGTCAGTCATGTCCCTGCACAACAACAAGGACAATTGAAAACCTTGAGACAGAGTAGCCTCCTTCACTCCCCATTTTGAAAGATTTTGTAAAAGCATAAGGCAAAGGCCACCAATTTCATGTAAAGACCGCTGTATTAATGCCTCCTGCGCCAGTGCTTGAAACATCGCAACCCTTGCAATGCCAGAGAAAACCTGACCAGCAAGTTCTACAAAGTCGAAGATTCTTCCAGATGCGAAATGTGCCCCGTTCACTACACGCCTGGCACGGCTGCTTGCATAGGCGAGCTGGTCTCCTCTTGGAAAGAGGTCCAGGGTCTCCCTCAAAGAATTTCTGCTCCCCGTCTTCCCTGAAAATCAGATTGGCCTCGCCTTCTTCTGACCTGTCCATGGCTGCTCCCGCCCCTTCCCCTCCTACTCCTTCCCATGCGCCTTCCCCCCCCCTCCCCTTCCCTCTCTCGGGATCTGCCTGTGCGGAGCGGAGCCCTAATATCGTATTGGCCATACCGCCCCGTATCGCATACTTGATATCCCGATACTTCGCCCTGTTGCCCTCCCTCCCAATGTCATGTCATGTCATGTCGTGTCATGTCATGTCATGTCATTTCATGTCATATACTCATATCCTCATCCCATCCCATGGCCATTGTACCATGCTAATACTGTACGGACCACAGTGTTAAATGTACGGAGGGCAGTGTGCCGTACGAAAAAGGACCGTGAGGGGATCCTTGGGCGGATCAAAGGGCCGCGCGCGCGCACACTTATGGGCCCCGTCGGCCCGCCCGCAGCCTCTCCCCGCGCGCCACGTGGCCTAACCCAGTCAGCGCCCTCCCGTCCTTTCCCATCAGTCCATCCGCTCGCAGCGTGTCACGTCCCTGGTCGAGCGACCTCCAATCGCGGCATGTCACGTGTCGCAGGAATACCTCCCATTGGTTCGGGCCGCCCTGTGATGAGGGCCCAACCGATTTAGGCGCTGACCTGGCGTCCCCGTTTGACGCCACGTGGCTGAGGGCGCCACGTGACAGCGGTAGGCGCGCAGCGGCGCTGGCAGGAGGTGGCCGCAGCGAGCCATGGCGGCGGAGGAAGGGGAGCAGCTCGAGGCTCTGCTCTTCTCTGCTCTGCCAATTTTTTTGCGCGTCCAAGGGGCTTCCTTGGACTCGCAGACACAGGGAGGGCTGGGCCCGGCAGCTCGCTTTAAGTGCGCGCTCGAGCTGAGGGCTGAAGGGTGCAAGAAGCTGGAGGCAAGCTGCGTTAGTTTACAGTTGGGTCATTCAGGAGTAAAATTCTGGGAATCGATTTTTTCGTATCTTTGGGAGGTGTTATGGGGCGTCGGGAGTGAGGGGCTTCTAGAGGTGATTGTATTGGAATAAGGGACGACGGCTGCCAGCTGCTTGGTTGGCCTTCATGGATCTACCAAATCGCGGGCAAATGGCTGGTCGTTTGTTGTTGATTTTCCTTCTCTTCTGCGTCTTTTGGCGGTTTAATGAGGCTAAGAATGCTCAGCTTCCACGTGGCTGGGCGAAGGGCTACGTGCTTCAAAGCCGGACAGATTGCTCTAATGGACGAGGAGCAAGTGCAGGACTTGAGCTGATTCAAGCCTCATCGGTGTATGGAGAGGATGTTCAAAAGCTGAAGGTCGCTGTGAGGTATATCCTCGCTGAAGCTCCGACTGCATCTGCAACCTGTCTTGACTTCAGTGTGTGCATAGAGCAATACGCAATAGATTTGTTTGCATCAGGAGGGAAGACATCATGAAGTCTTTTTAAGTCTCAAAATGCAGCTTGAAGCGACTTTTTTCTTTCACTTTTGTTATCAACGATTGTCTTCAAACTCGCAGTTAGATCATTGGTTCATACGTGCGGTGGTAACAGGCACGAAACTTCTGATCGACTACATGTTCGCATTACAAATTTTGGTCCAAACCAACGCTGGGAGGTTCCCCAAATTGTACTGCCACGGCCTATACTTGACGATGGCAACGCGTGCAGCTCGGCAAGCAACATCGCAGAGCCTGCATTGGACTTCCAGTTTACAGAGAAACCATTCGGCTTCGCAGTTGTGAGGTCAGATAGCGGTAAAGTTCTGTTCAATTCAACACCGCATTCGCTGAACTCCTTTGAGCCGTTGGTCTTCAAGGATCAATACCTCGAGATATCAACCGCTCTTCCAAAGGACGCAGCACTGTATGGTTTGGGAGAAAGTACTCAATCAAGTGGTTTCAGACTCGTTCCAGGAAAGACTTACACTCTGTACAACTCAGATGTTCCAAGCAGCCAGCTTGGGGTAGACCTCTATGGTGCACATCCGTTCTACCTTGACGTGAGGGAGGATGGCGAGGCCCATGGAGTGTTTCTGCTAAACAGCAACGGAATGGACGTACTATTTAGAGATGGAGCTCTTACGTACAAAGTCATTGGAGGAGTCTTTGACTTCTATTTCTTTTCTGGGCCTTCTCCATTGGCAGTCATACAGCAGTACACTGACCTGATTGGGCGCCCTGCCCCAATGCCGTATTGGTCACTAGGTGAGGTCTGAGCTTATTGTTCTGACTTCCCATTCTCGCAGCACAAGGAATTGCTTTGTGCAGTATTTTTTTAAATTGAAAATGAAAACATTCAACTTCTCTGGAATTTCTTTATTCGGAACCTTATGAATAGACCTCGTGAGTAAAGCAGAGTTCTACTTCACAGGTTGATCATAAAGTCACTGCCATAATAGCCAGAGACCAGAGTAAGCACACAAATTGCATGAGCAAGATGTGAATGTGCTAAAGTGGACCGCAACTGATGAACAATATTGTCCGCTATATTTTAGGTTGGCAGCAAAGCAGATTTGGTTATACAGACATTCAGGAGTTGGAGGCCGTCGTCGCGAACTATTCAAAAGCGAGCATACCACTCGATGTGATGTGGAGCGATATCGACTTCATGCTTGTTTGGAAGGACTTCACCCTGGACCCCATACATTACCCCTACAACAGAACCCTGGCCTTTGTCGAGCAGCTGCATCGTGATGACCAGCGATATGTCATTATCATTGATCCAGGTAATGAAGAGTGTGTACGAATTTGAAGCGTCGAAGGTTCTCTTGGGCACCCCATGGGATACTAATGTAAATTCTTGTTGTATTTTCTTACATGAAACGAAAGTAAAGAATATTAAGCCGTAAAGGCTATGCAGAGTAAGCCAAGCCAGATTAGGAAGATCATTCTTTATCGCAGCTGTTGCTCTCAGCTCAGTTTTGTGTTTTTATGACGAATTGAATAATGCTCTGCAAGATGTTGAGCACACTGTTTCGGTTGTCATCTTCACATGTTCAACTGAAGTTCATTCTTTTACAGGCATTGCTCATGACTTCACTTTTTCTGCTTGAAAAAGGACGCAAGTGTCCTGCATCCTTTTTCCCCTAGTGTTTCCTTGATGTGTCAGTTACATAATCGTCAGAAGTACTCTCTCCAGAGGTGAACATGTCCAGTAGTGTCTCTTCTCTGGTGACCCAACATAATTGATACAGAACCACGATATCCATTGGAGAAAAAAGAGGCTACTCAAAAGTTGAGCTTGAACGAAAGCAAACAGTATTATATGTCTCAAATGTGGTGATTTGGACTCAACAGGTGAGGAAAGGCAGCACTTCATCAGTGAGAGGTGATAGGCCAATCAGGCTCAGTTCTATAAGACTGCTTGTGATTGACAGCGCGGCTCTCTTTCTTTTGCAGGCATTCACATAGAGGCAAACTACACGCCATATGATCGAGGGCTAGAACAGGACATTTTCCTTAGGGATGCTCGGGGGAAACATCATATAGCCCAGGTATGGCCTGGGCCGGTGCACTTTCCTGACTTCTTGCACCCAAACATAGAGTCGTACTGGGGGCGAGAGATCTCTGACTTCTACAAACTTCTTCCCTTTGATGGCCTCTGGATCGACATGAACGAAGCCTCCAACTTTTGTGATGGGATCGTTTGCGACCTTCCTGATCATGCCTGTCCCAAGTCGCTCTTGGATCCCTTCACATGCTGCTTGGTCTGCAACAACAGTCTTGCAACTCGCTGGGATGACCCACCGTACAAAATCAACAGCCGAGGAAGCTATGCACCAACGTACACAAAGACCATAGCTTTGAGTGTGCAGCACTATGGCGGAGTGCGGGAGTATGATGCACATAACCTCTATGGGCTTTCGGAGTCTGTCGTTACAAACAAAGCACTGCGAAGCATCACCGGGAAGCGGCCATTTATTCTCTCTCGTTCAACATTTCCGGGATCTGGGGCACATGTGGCGCACTGGACAGGAGACAATGACGCCTCCTGGTATGACATGGCCTACTCCATCTCACAGATCTTAAATTTTGGCCTCTTCGGCATTCCGATGGTGGGAGCTGACATCTGCGGCTTCACTGGCCCAACTACTGAGGAGCTATGCCTGCGCTGGACACAGCTGGGAGCCTTTTACCCATTTGCAAGGGACCATTCAGACATTAAGAGCACTCCACAAGAGCCGTACAGGTGGGAGTCTGTTGCCAATTCTACCAGAAATGTTCTAGCACTGCGATATCGTCTGCTTCCAACGCTGTACTCTCTGGTCTACGAAGCTCATACACTTGGTTCGCCCATTGCCAGACCCCTTTTCTTTAGCTTTGCAAAGGATCCAGTCACTCTAAACATTGACAAGCAATTTCTGCTGGGAGAGAGCATTCTTGTCTCCCCAGTGCTGATGCCGAAGCAAGAAAAGGTGTGGGCTTACTTTCCTCAGGGAACGTGGTACAGCCTTTTTGATTTTTCACAAGTAATCTATTCAGAAGAGGGACAGTGGTTAGCTGTGGACGCGCCCAATAACACCATTCCAGTTCATGTCCGAGATGGATCAATTCTTCCCATGCAAGAAGCAGCTCTTACAACTGCTGCAGGTCGAAAGACGCAGTTCTCTCTCCTAGTAGCTTTTTCACAGAGTTCCGAGAACCAATCGGCTACAGGGCAGCTATTCCTTGATGATGGAGAGAGCCTCGAGATGAAGTTAGCTGATGGCTATTCGACCTTGATAAGGTATGATGCCATGATGCTAAACACGAATGCCGGCATGTTGAAAGCTACTGTCCAGTTTCCTGAGTTTGCCAAAAAGGAGAAGTGGATTTTGGATAGAGTAATTCTGCTGGGAGTGGCTGGAAGTGCCTTAGGGACGCTAACAGTCAATGGCGATTCCAAACTAAACGACATGAAAGTAGGGGCCAAGTTCCATGGCCCCACCTTAACCATACAAGGGCTGCGGCATGCACTAAGTGACAACCTATCACTTGCATGGAGTACTTTTCAAGATTATGCAGATTCGGATTGAGATAATAAGGGACAAGGCGTAGACCATATCCATACAGCACTTTATGTAAGGGAGTTTTCAAATGCATAGAGACCCACAGCCTTTCCATACTATCAAATGGCGTCTCTACATTTTGCTGAGCACGGGCAGCTAAGCTGATTTTTCGCTCTCCAGCTGAGTCCATTTAGCAATAGTTTTTTAACACCTGTTCAAGATTTTGGTGGTTAAACTCAGGAACATTGTCACTCCCCTTTTTAGATGGAGAGTGCAGCTTGTGTCGGCAGGCAGCTCTAGTAACATGTTTTTTTTTTTTTGTACTCTAGACGGATGTAGAGCATAGTGGCAGATACGGATACTCAGCTAGGTACCATTGTACTATACGAAACAACAGAAAAAATCTTAAGCAGAATTTTCGACACGACTTCCACTCATTAACCGAGAATGGCAACATTTCTCCTAAGCTCGATATGAGTAATTTCGGTTGTCCCATATTGTTGCAATCGATAATGAAAGTGAAGTGACTTACGTGTATTGTTTCATTTCAATGTATACGAGTCTGAGTTCTTGTATCCAATCAAATATGTGTGCTGTGACATTGGTTATCGGATTACAGCAGGAGCCCCTTGAGCTCTGGGAACAAACTGTGCATGATCTATGTTTCAGTTGCAGCGCTATTAGCAGCCTCCACTTTGTGCAATGCGTTTAACGTATGAACAGATGGCACTATGCTCGAATGGCAAGGTAAGGCAGGAAGGGACATTTTACAAAATCATCGAAACTGCTGAATGCGAAGCCCAACAACTCATTATGTACGACTGGAAAAAATCTGCAATTTTCAGGCATCGACGTGAGCATTGTAACCACTGTTGTTCCTGAATGTAGACTGTTATCGGGCGTTAACCGCACACCCCACCTTCACTTGTAAATTATGGACTGACGAAAAGGTCTTCAAGCTGCGGAGGGGCGGCTGCAGCAGGCTTCAACCCGCCGCCCAACGCCGCTGCGAGCAGCTGCATCGCCTGCAGGCAGAAGGCGCATAAAGCGGCTGCCGCCTTTGCAACACTGCGCGGCCATAAATGAGCAGGAGACAACAAAGAGAGAGAAAAAGAGCACGAGAGCGACAAGGCCTGTACTCCCCAGGACTGAAGGGGCGTGCGCGAGTCGCGATTGGCCGCACGTGCCAGGACCCGTCGCCTGTCTCCGCCCGCCACGTGGTAATGTGGGCACAGCGCGCCGCTATCGCCGCACTCGTTGCGACACCGCCCGCCGTCGAAAGCACGCGTGGCGTATCGTAGCCGGCGATTACAAGTGTCAACGTATCTCAGCTGTCCGATTGACTCCACGGCCTGTCCGACCACCAATCTGCTTCGTCCCTTTGTGCCCCCGACCTTACGACGATCTGTGGCCGTCCGATCGACCGATCGACCAGGCGGTCCCGGAGTCGGGCTTACCAATGGTTGGATCAACCATTGGAATGGCAATGGTTGGTTGGGTAGCGAACCAATGGTTGCAACCAGGAGATCCGCTCCGCAGGTCCAAAAAACTGAACTGTACAAGAACTGTGACAGCAAGGAACGCGAGGCTCATAGAACGGATGCAAGGAACGTCGGCACGTGACACGTGGCAGGGGTGACGCAGGCGGGAGTTGTCGTTTGCGCCACGTCACGCCTCCTTCCAGGAGCGTCCGCTTCGGGGAAGGGGAAGGAAAGGGAAGGAACCGTTTGGTTTGCTGCAGACGGGTGCCAGGCAGTGATTGCAGGGGGCCATGGCGGGAGCTTCGCCTTTCAGGCTCTCCTGCGAACTGCGAGGTCACAAAGAGGATGTAAGGCTTCGTACAAGGAAGAATTTAATGATCTGTTCATGTGTCGGACGCTTCCCTGTCATGTGCGTTCTTGTGTGCTTGAGCATGCTGGCAAATATTAGTTTCGAGAGTAGCCGGTGTTGAAGCAGTACTTTTTTATTTGAAGCAATATTATTTAAGGTCTGGAATTTTGTATGGACGGCATTGAGGAAACACGTGCCATCAGAGTGAGCCGGCGCATTGAAGTTGCTGTTATTTTGTTCAAGTTGCATTGTCTGGGCATCATCAATCGTTTTATTCACGGGATGCTGTATTAAGTTCGTAACAAGAAGGCGATGATTGTGCCGCAGGTCCGCGCCGTCTGCATTCTCGCAAGTAGGAGAATTGCAACTGGATCAAGGGATAAAACAATAATTGTTTGGAAGCCGTCAGAGGGCGATCAGGGTGGCTATTCTCTTGAAACTACTCTTACTGGTCATCGTCACTTTGTGACATCCGTGGCATGGCTACCGCCAAATCCGAAAATGCCAATTGGTGCCGTAGTTTCGGGTGGAATGGACAAGGAGGTCCTGGTCTGGGATACTCAAGGAGAGAGAATTCTGGCCACTCTTCGAGGACACACTGAAGCTGTCACTGGTGTAGCAGGAACTGAGAGTGGGGACATACTTTCTGCCTCGCAAGACAAGTAAACCATCATGACTGGCCCTGAGCACTACTGTACTGCCTACCAAAGATCAGGGCTGCATAGATTGTCTAAATGAATTGCATATGGAAGATTGTGCTGCGATGAGAGAAGCTTTTTATCGAGAATAGGCATCGCTGTAGCCTGACAAGTGCCGGGATTTTACGGATATTATTTCGGACAGCCCCTAAATCTTTCAGAGCACTGCGTGGAGTGTATTGCTTCGTTAACCAACTCATGCATTCTGGTAAGTGCTTGGTTAAACGGAACAGGACAGCTAGAAGATGGAGGGATGGTATCTGTATCGATGTATTGAACGGCCACGAATCTGCAGTCCAAGCTGTAGTAGTCACGCCCAACGGCGAAATAGTCACTGGTAAGATGGCCTTGCTCGAAACAAGCCAATATTGATAATCTTGAGTTTCACCTCGGTACATTGTTGACCTGGATTTCGGGGTGTGTTGAGAGGGCTCATGTTAAACCAACTTCTGTTTGATTCAGGCTCATCAGATTGTACGATTAAAGTTTGGCAGGGTACCAACTGCATCCGCACTGCCAGAGGCCACACAGGTGAGTAGTTGGCAACCTTTAGTCACACTTCTACTTGATGCACGAACCGCTACAATCATACAGAATCAGTGTCTTAGTACTAAAAATATTCAAGTGTACCATGAGTAAGTGTCGTGTCGCATTTATGTGTGTCGTAAGTGCTTCACAACCTTTGCCAACGAGATATGCCACAAACATGTCGTACGCTTGAGTGTGTACTTACGGTAGCTTTTGCTCTTGGTAGCCATTCTTTAAGGTTATTAAGTAGAGCTTTGTGCGTTTGGTTGCAGATACCGTCCGTGCACTTTCACTGATGGACGGCCTAGGACTTGTGTCTGCTTCACATGATGGGTAAGCGATACATCCAAGGAGAGTCTCTTAGGGTCTTTATCATGGCTTTCATGACTAAGAAGCTTTCAGATTGTGGCACCTTTTGTGCAATGTTCATGTAATGGGCTCATCACTTGACTGTAGCAATTGACTCTTCCTTGTTCACCATTAATCGTATCGCAGTATTTTCAGTCCTTTAATTCCATATTGCAACTCCCGATCAAGTTGTTTTTTTTATCAAATTTTCCCCTTCTTGTGATATGCAGTTCGGTTAGGCTCTGGGCACAATCCGGTGAACAGCTGTTGGAGATGGTGGGTCACACAGCATTGATCTACTCAGTGGCCACGCATAACACAGAGATTGCGTCTGGCAGTGAAGACAACACTGTCAGAATCTGGCGGGGTAAACTCGTCTTTTTCTTGGACCTTCATATGCATGATTTTAGAACCTCTGTCACTTTCCTTTGGACGTCTGATGGCCTTCACGTATCCATTATCATCTAGCAAAAAACGACTAATCTACCTTCAATCAAGAGATTACAATGAAAATCCTGATGTCTGGCCTGATAAGGACCGCTCTATAATCAATCCTAAATTTAGGATTTTCATGATGTACAAGAAGCAGGCGGTCAAAATATTGAGTGCCCTTTCTTAGGTGTAGGAATATTCTTTCATTTATCATTTACGAATACCCAGCTGGTAGGTGATCTGTTCTGAATCCGATCTGGTATCGTCTGAAGATCAGACCAAGATCACGATCTGATTTTAAGTTCACCCGATATGGGTGAATCACATAGCTACAATCCTCTTCCTCTGAAAGAGAGTAATCAAAATTCTGTTTCTTGTACATCTATCGTGTTTCTTGTCCTCATGTGCTTGCAACATGCCATATGTTATAGCGTTCAGATCAAAATTCTGCCAGCCTTGTAACCGAATAGAAAGTCATGCGAAGGAAGGTATACGATAGTCCTATTAAACCTGCTTCTGTTGTTATTACAAAGGCAATGCTCTAGATTGATGTATAAAGCATAATGTGGACCAAACCATGGGGGTTTCGGTGCAAGACGTATGGAATTCTGGTACTTTACTAGCAACAAGTGTCATGTTTCAGGCTTTGTCACGACTATGCTCAGCGATAAGCTAGGGCAGTTGCAAATGTAGAGTTGCTGCCGCAAGATAACCAACTGAGGACAAAAAATATGGCTACATCAATGTGGATTGGTGCTTGTGGAGAAATAGTCCATTAACGAATGCCTGCAGCATCCTGGTCGGTTGGGCTCAGATGGGTCTTGCCTGCAAACTATCGAGCATCCTGGGTGCATATGGGCCATTGCCTACCTCCCGAATGGTGATCTCGTCACTGCATGTGCCGATGGAGTGGCACGTATCTGGAGTAGAGATCCAAAACTAGCAGCATCTGCTGAAGTTCTTGAGTCTTACGAAGCCCAATTGTCTGCAACACGTGTGAGGTAAACACTAGGCTTTAGGCTAACTACAGAGTAGTGCAACATATAACATGGGGGGAAGAGTGCGAGGCTTTGTTGTGTGATAATTAGGTAAGTTGCTGTCTTACTGAGCTCATTTCATGCGTTTACTGACGAATGGACGTACATTTTGTTGCAGCATGGGCCTGCCACAATGTTGTTCAAGTAGAATTGGTTGGAGGTAGATTTGGTATGGGACTGGACTGAACTGGTTTAGGTAGAACTGGTATGTGCAGCAAAACCGTTGGAGGTGTAAAGGTGGAGGATTTGCCTGGTATTGAGGCACTGCAGCAGCCTGGTATGTACTATTCCCTGGGCTTGTATGTCGGTCTGTCAAGCTCATCTTTTGAAGGATTTCAAAAGATGAGCTCATAGCTCAAGTGATTTTTGCATTTAATCACTATGAACCAGGCAGCTTTTGGTCCACTAACACTGTATTATTAGCTTTTCCGATATTTTGAAGTTTCGGTTGTTTTTGCCTCGGTAATATAGAGAATTACGCGGATTCATGCATTGCCAGGATATACAAAGTCTGGGGTTCTTTTGTGTACCGTTCTGATGTATTGTCCAACACCTTTTAGAACCTGTCGTCTCTTTTAGTCTTGTCACTGCCAATTTGAGATGATTAGGAGGGCTGGTAGTTCAAGTCATGCGGTCAAAAGTTTGCACTCTCTTCTCGCAGGCGCTTCCCTGTTGACAAATGAAGATTGGGGTTTCAGGGAAGAAGGATGGCCAGCACAAAGTTATTAGAGAGGGAGAAGTTGCTGTGGCGTATTCCTGGAGTGCGAAGGAGTATAATTGGGAGAAGGTGTCTAGCCTTTCCCTAACTTACTTGGGACGTCTCACATATGTTAAAGCAGACACTTAAAGCATGAGGTCCTACCAGCCTGACAAAGGCACTGCATCTTCTGGCTGTAATGCTTCTTTCCACAGTAAAGTTTACCCCCTATTTGTGCCCCGTGCGGTGAGGCCAGCTAATTGGGTTATACGATTGTTTTGCCACAGATTGGAGAAGTGGTGGATGGTCCAAGTGATCCGTTGGCAAGCAAGAGTTTGGATGGAATTGCTTATGACTATGGTCAGTGCGAGGAACTTATGGCCGCAGGACTGGGACTGTTCTGTTTCTGCTTGCTTTCCGGATAACCATTGACTTCTTGTAATCTTGGAAAACTGGCGTTGTGAATGCAGTGTTTGACGTAGATATTGGAGATGGCATTCCTCCTCGGAAACTGCCATTCAATCGTGGCCGTGAGTCCTTAGTCCATTTTTTGGTGCCATTTGCTCCACACTGCAAATCTGTTATTGTCAAGTTCTACTTTTCTTTTTGGAAAGAAAGCCAGGTTTTTGGACGATACTGAGACCTTCTGGCGCAGATGTGTGATCCCAGAAAACCCGTACGATGTTGCCGACAAATGGCTGGAAGAGCAGGGTCTGCCAGCTGCGTATAGGGAACAGGTGGTGCAGTTTATTATGCAAAACTCGGGACAGACAGCTCAAGCGCTTCATAACACCTTTTATGATCCATACACAGGAGGTCAGTGACCTTGGAGATTATGCGATGGTGTCCACGATCTGTTGAGGATACTGAGACTGTTCTTGACAACTTCCTTGAGGTCTGATATGGCCTAAACTACTTGGCAAGCCTTGTTCCTACGTTTGCTTCCTCATGGATGTAATTATTGGAGTGAAATGATGCAGGACAGGCCTATGTGCCACCCTCTGCTGATGCGTCTCAGAGATCTGGTGAGTGCAAATTGAGGAGTGCTTCTTAATTTCAAAATTGCTGGAAAATAGTCCTGAGTCTAATGTTTGAGTGCAACTTGGATAATTCAAGAAATTTACTTTTTTGCTGAACTGCAAAGCGTCCTGTGCTACAGGTTGCATCATAATTCATAAGGCCTTGTTTCAGGATCAGGATATCAGACATCAGGATATGTTTGTGCTTACAGCTGATTTTAGTGCTGGTGATTATTTTTAGCTGTTGGAAGGGGGGGTAAAAACAAAATAACACTGCACGTGTACGGTTTAGGCGTCAGGCATCAATTGAATAAACATAGTTTGTAGACCTTACGACTCTGTAAGTGCGTGCAATTTTGATGAAGTTTTCATAAAGCGCCAAGTTCATCCTTGTCGCACAGCTGTGTCCGTGACACTGTGGATTTTTTTCTCTTGCATAAAATTTAAAAAAAAGACAAAAAATAAATAAATAAATAAATAAATAAAGCCAAAAGGGGGCGCCAAAGATGCCCATCGCCTTATTCACGTCATTTGGTGTACCGCTGTTGTTTCCGTGTGCAGGGAGACCTACATCTGCAGACATGATGAGCGTGGACCCATACACTGGTGAGAAATGCACATCTCCTCCTCTAGGTCATGTACGAACCATTCATATACTAGGAGGCGTTCTGCAGGTAGTGTTGGTGTGGTTTTCCTCCTTTCAACCTACTTTTCTGATTGCAAGGTGTCTGATGGAGCAAATGAACGCAGGTCCAACATCTTCAACAAACCGCCCTTCACCTTCATCACACATTCCCAAGGTTAGTACTGATTCAAATATACAGTTGGACCTTCGCTGTGCTGTGCTGTGATGTGATGTGCGTTTTATGGAGACTTTTGTTGGAGTGGTAGACTGAAACTGTATTGCGATCCTCTCCTTTGTTCGGATGTGCAGAAGGGTTACCTTTTGTTTGATTCAGCCCAGTATGACGGGATCCTGAAAAAGCTGGAGGAATTCAATTATAATCTTTCGACTGATGAGGTCTGTGCGATCCCTGTTCACTCCCTGAACTGTGGCTACTGTAGTGAGGATTCGCGTACTGTTAGTCCGCATGTTCATTCAATGTACTGAGTTGTATGGGCAAATTTGAACTAGGCCTGTAATCGACAATGCTCGAGTCTTGGTCTTTTTCCTAGTTTTCAACCCCATGCTACCCCATACCCCATGTTACAAGTACTTCAACAATATAAGCGGTTTCACTGCAGTTTGCACACGTGCGTTTTCAGGTGGAAGCTGAAATGGGTGAAAGCATTTCACGTAAGCGCTTTTTCGAGGTGGGACTGGTACATCCAGCATGCTGAGTTTCTTGCCTTGGGTCATGGTGCTGGCTGACAGACCAATCGGGCGGCTTCCCTTAGCGAAATGGAGGTGATTCGACTGCAGGCCATTTTGACTACTCTGAGAGACACGTCTCACTACCACTCGTCCACGTTCGCAGATGCTGATTTTGCTCTCCTGAGCAAGATTTTTATGTCTTGGCCTCGTGCTCATCTCTTTCCTGGTGAGCCGCCCGACTCAATTGGTTTGTGATGATGTCTGTGAAATTTTATTCCATTTTTTGCACAAGAAAATCCTTATTTTCAAGAGATCTCATATCATGTCTGGACATACTCATTTACTCCTGATTGGGGGTTGCTTCCACTTGCTCTGCAGCACTGGACCTATTACGCATGATGCTTCTGCATCCTCAATCAGCCAAGCACTTTGGGGAAGTGGCCTCTGGTAAAGTAACTCGAGACATGAGATTCTTCACCAATGAATCCTGGATTGGCGTTATTGCATACTTAAAAAACTCGTTACATTTGACTCATAGTCAGTGAGGATCCCTGGTCACTGATTATATTGGAGCAACTTGCTTTGGTCATGATCGATCCCCAGCAAAAGTGAAACCGAGGCCTCATTTTCTAGGATGGAAGAGTTTCTGATATTTCTCATGAGAGTGCCAATTTAGCTTTGCACTGCTGCCTGCGTGATGGTGCAACAGATCTTGTTTTGAAGGCACTGAGGAGAGCTGCAGAGAAGCCTGCCATTGTTCAGAACCACTTAACCGGCCTCAGAACAGCAGTGAACACCTTCAGGCATACATCACTCAGGCCATGGACGCAACAGCATAGAGAGGAGGTGAAATGACAGCCAGCTTCCCTTGTAGCCTGTTATTCATAAAGGGGTGGATTACTTCAGCGTCTTAACCCTGAGTGTACCCGAACAGATTACACAAAAAATGATTTTGGATCTCCCATGAGCTCCCATCTCCTTCTCACGCCATGTGTATGTCTGCTGCCTTCAGGAATATTCAACCTAGACAACAAGTCTGCTATAGCTTTACAAATTGCTTCAGAACCTACTTCTCAGTTATGAGACAGTTCGCTGTGTAGTAGCACTGCAGAAAATCCGGCAGTCGTTATATCTCCCTCCAGTCTTTCGGTTTAGGATGGATTGGAGAAGAGATTTGTAGTAATTGCGGCAACGAAGGTCAAGATGGACTATGCTCTGAGTTGGGCCTAACCTTGAATACTATGTAGTTGAGGCTGTGTAGTGACCTATTGTGCAAGCGGCATTGCAGGTCCTCGACCTGTTCGCTGACTGCAGGGAGTCAGCCAATAAGAACGTGCGACTGGCTTGGGCCACCCTTCTCCTCAAGTGCGTGCCGCTGTTATTTTACAATTAGATGGGATGGAAAGTCGTGACTGCTGCCTGTCTTCCATTCTCTTTCGTTTTTGCGGTGCCTGCTAGTTACGAAAACATTTGACTTTGAGAACAAATGTAAAGAGGTATGACTGCAGTATCTTACTGGACTGAGAGGAGCATGTGCTCTGCCCTTTGCTGGACTAGGTCAGGCCTTGGTTCACTAGGGACGTTGAAATCTTAGTAGTCAATCATGTATGCATGTGAATCTTGTATTCTCATGGTGCTTGAACCTGTGGAATCAACTTCTTTACTGTGTATGGAGGTTGCTCGTTTCTGGAAACCCTCCGCAGAAGGAGATTCAAGTTGGACCTAGCTTCGTCAGGACAGGTTGAGGCATTTAACATCATGCTTCGTCCCTTGAGATCTTACTTCTTTGCTCGATGTGCCCTTGTGCAGTTTCTCCGTGCTGATGGTGGAAACTGCAGATGAAGAGGGCCAAATTCAGGTTTTATCGGCAGCGCTTGAGGTGAGAGTGTCTCTGCCTATGTGTTGCCTGACATGCATTTCCGGAACATGTGGACCATCTGATTCTTGAGCCTGTGGCCTGTGCCACATGAAGGTATAAAGACGTGGTATTCTACGTGGGCTTTGACAAAACCACAGTCTGGGGCATTGTGTAACTTTTTTGAGATCCCACAATGCGAACTGTATTTTCCAGTGGCCTATGTGGCACAGGACTTTTAAATGGCTCGTTGTGATGTCTCATGTATAGCATAGGCCATGCTATGTTGATTGGCCAATGTGAATTCCTCATCATGAAAAGTGATTTTTTTTAATGAACAATGGGAACTGCTCTAGCTTTCGGTTTACAAGCACAGGTGCCTGATAGAACAATTTGTCCTGAGATTCCCTGCAAATCTCCCGTACTTAGTGGCTGGCATAATTTTGCCTGAATGGGACTTCACGACTTCTCTCGGCTGAAATTCCCTTTGATGTGGCATCAGGTTGCGACCTTGAAGGAGTCGGATGTTGAGGTGCTCTATCGTGCCCTGCTGGCTGTAGGAACGCTGGTGAGCATCGTCTTTCCATACGTTTGCACAGCTCTTCTTCATGTGCTCCTTCGGGTGTTCTTATTGCCGTGATTTTGTTATCGAAAGGCAAATCTATGCTTTTGTGGGAATCCTGGACACTGCGGGAGGGAAGAGTTTTGCATTGCTTTTCTTTTGTTGTTAACTTGGTCTTTCTCTCTACTCTTCCAGGTGGGGAGCGGCTCTGTCAAGAGCATCGCATTGGATCTTGATGTGAACAGCATTGTAGCTGTGGCGGAACAATCCAAAGAAGCTAAACTCGCAGAGATCGGAAAGGAGTTGCGGGCTGCTTTAAACTAAAACCTTGCTCTGGATGGTTTGTTACAAACGTCGAATTTGAACGAATAAGAAATGATGATACATTTTGCAGTAGATGCCAAAACAGAAATTGCAACATGAGGGACGGTAGTGCTTGTCTTCGTGGAAATGCAAAGCCCGGTGAGATTGAAACCAAAAAGGCACTTTAGGGTTGACGCAATATTCCTCAGCATTGTCTGTTGTCAGTCGATGTGCTGCCGCTCCCCTCTTTCCTTCCAAGGTCGAAGGTCAGCACACGGTTTCCTTATGGTATTTCCTCCTTTGCCTAAGGGACGTGCTTAGGAAATTCAACGAGTGGTTGCTGTGGGAAGTGGGCCCTTGTGCCACTCAAAAGGAATGACCATGGAGCTCTCTGTGAGATGCATCACAAATGCGTCCTACAGGCAAACGCTGACAGCCCGAGGCACACCATTTTCCAGCCTTCTCCAGACTCTGTTTAAACAGCACAGACTCTGGCACCCGCAGCTAATGCGAGACGGACTAACATTCTCGCCATGCTTGGTTTTCGAAATACTTCTGAGAAATGATTCTACGATTTTTCAGTCATAAGGGGGATGAGCGTGAGCTATGCGAGTCATTGCTACTCAGTCCTCACCCAGCCTCAGTTCATCACGAGGAATTAATTGTTAAGGCACAACACAAGCTGCAGTCTTCCAACCACCGATGTGTGGCAGTGCATCATACCATTACACTTAAGAGGGCATTCTTCCACAATTCGCGTGCATCCAGGAAATATTTGCATGCACTGGACAATGGGAAGCGCCTCTATGTGATCAGCAAGCAGCACATAGCAGACCGGTATGAGAGCGAAGTCGTGCCAATTGATTTCTTAACAGAATGATCTCAAAGTGGTCACACATTTCTCTTTTAAGAAGCATAATCATGACATGCATTGTAATACAACGGTGTTTAACTTCAACAAAATAGCAAATCGCTATTTCAAGGGACAAAAAGGGAAAGTGATGTGGCCAAAAGGTAAGCCAAACACTCGACAACTTGAAGAGGAAAGTGGGTCATCCAAAACCAAGTAATTCACATGGCTTCCATGATCCACCCCCCACTCTCTTACTGAAAGAGAGAAAATATTCCATAACAAAGGTCAATCAAAGAAAAGACGAAACAAAAGGTTGACTTGAACTGCCACCCCTTAGACTGACCACCTTTGACCGACCCTGAAATGTTTGACTTTCACTATCACTTGGCGACAAAGCATTGGCAAAGCCAATAAACAGATTGGACCTACTCCTAAAAAGCATGCAATAAATATTTACAATCGTGCCCAAAGCAAGTACCACTCCATTTTCACTCTTTCCAAGCCTTGCATCCGCGTGCAGCCGGAGGCTACAACCACCTCATTGTCACAAACATTCTAACTTATTGGCCAGTCGCCCACTTATTGAGCTCTTCAATTTCTCCGCCCGCTTCCCTGCAACGTGCCGAACAATCCACCGTCCTCTCGACTTCTCTGCGGGCCGCTTTTGGCCTTATTTGTGCATGAGGAGAGTCGAACCCAAAGGGGTTCTCTTCGACATACCAAACATTAACGAATGTGGAGTACTCTCACCGTCCTTTCAAAAGTACCCCAATCTTTTTTTGCTCCTATCGATAGTAAGAACAAAACGACGTCGTCTGATTTCCTTGCGCCCATTTCTTGAATTCGGGCGATCGAACCAAATCGCCGAGAGCTGCCTGCGTGCAAGCTTGCGAGATGTAGGCCGCTTCTTGTGGGCTTCGGAATTTTCGATGTTTAGAGCCATGGAACGTCGAGACGAATGCTTGCTCTTGGATATGCATGGGAATGAAATCTTTCCCATAGTCAGCTGCATAAAAACCAAAACAAAATTCAGTTCAAGCACAAACACAAGTACCAGCAAAGAACGAGAACAGTATGAGACTTTCTCTTATGAGAAAAAAGATTGGCACATCGTAAAAAAAATGAGCAGCCACATCCAAGTTGAATGCAAACTCGATTTCAACTGACATCACATCTCAATCCCTCGGAAACAACTGACTTCAATTGCATCTTGCATACAACAATCAAAAGACGACCGGTGTTGTTTTATGAAGACCTACCGCCAATTGCAGGATCAAAACTGTTTTGCTCACAAGTACTCCTTTGCTTGGTCAGTCTCCTGCACATAGCGCAAACGTACAAGAGTAAAAAGAGAGAAAATACTACATCCGACACAACGAGCCTCAAAAACATAAAAATGTCTCGTTTGAATTGCCCGATTCCCCAAACATGGTTCAGCTACAAGCCAGAAATAATAAAAGGCAGTTTAGCTGGGACATACCAAAGTTGTACATGAAGCAACTGCGAGGCGATAACCACCAGTAGAACGGCAAAAGTAGAGTCTTCTAGATCGTGAGAACTCTGCAATTCCCATATGAAAATATCAGAAGTGAGGACATCACTGGACACATTGAAATTGTAACATTCAATCAAACATTCCACCTATAGTCGAAATTTTCACCTCAAATTGAAAAAAAAAAAAAGCATAACTTCCTCTGATGAAGCAGCCGTATTCAACAAAAGAGAAAGGGAAAGAATTACCTGACTGAGGAGAGCTATAGCCACAATGCGCATTGCCCACTTCACGAATTCAGCAATTGAAGGAGTTATTGCGCCTTCGGGCGTCAATATGATACTCCGAGTAGTCCAGAATCCGAGCCCAGCTCCAATCAAAAGAAACATAACGATCGATAATATAAGGATCTGCACAGAAATTAAAACCAATAAAAAAAAATGTTAATAATGTCAATTCTTTTTGTCGCAATCCTATGTTGGAAGGCAAAAGAATGGGCAGAAGCAACTTACCGAAGTGGCTGCCTCTCCACTTCCGCTTGAACTTTGCATTGCATCGAATGCTTGAAACAAGAAATAGAGTTGTCCAATGTAACCGATTCCCGACTGCCATAAAATCACAAAACGGAACAGAAATCCCACATTTTAGCACATCTTTCCGAAAGCTACGATGACGAAACCGATAGCCAAGCTGAGGATTCACCAATCAGTTCCAGATTGAAATGCGCAATACATCGCAATCTGAAACCAATGTAATCAACCAATCAGTTAAACTTGAAATCAGTTTTCCTCCATCCGAATGATGCATTGACTGCTTAGTAACTTTCTAGAAAACGTAACAAGACATTTCAAAGTAGCGACAGGATGATGATGACGCGTGACACAAAGTTAGCAACTTACAAAGGACCCCAAAAATAGAATATTCCAGATGCCTTGCCCAATAGTCGGCGCTTGTCGAAAGGCCTGCAAACATACCCTCTTACAGCCCAAATTAATCCTGAGTACCAAAATGTGTGCCGGTTAGCAATTGAAATTGAGTGGTTGGATGGATCAAGAGCTCAAAACACTCACGGATCTAGAAACATGACAACATGCTTTAAATGGTTGAAGCAAATACCTTATATGGTATAATGAATGCAATAAAAGCTACTCCAAAAAGCATTCCGCTGCTGTAATAAAACAGCAGCCACTCGCTTAAAATCGGAGCCGTCAAGAACAAGAAGATGCCGAACATGAAGAGATATACACGATAAATACAGAATTCTGCAAACACCGCAATTGCCCACACAGAAAAATAAGGATCAGCCTGAAACCCAAGCAACGAAATGTCTATCGATCTACTCCAAAAAAAGAACACTGTTTCTCTTCTTCAAAGCCTGCCCTGCAAGGCTGTACAGGTGAAAGTTGTCAACACGCACCTTCTGTGAGTTGCAGCTGTAACTTGGCATCCGAAAGTCCTCCGTTTAACGGAATCTTAATGTCCACATAAGTAACTTCAGAATGGTACACAAGGAAAGTCAAGGCTACCGTCTTTTTTAAAGGAATCCAAGCACCAATGCACGAGCCCATTTCAATGCTCTCATTCCTGCAACAAAAAGGCGAGAAACGACAAGAAAAAACAGCAAGTAAACTGTTAAACTAATGTAAATGACAAACAATTTTAACAAAATGAGGCAAAGTTCCTGATCCTGTCGTTAAACAGAACGACTGAAGACTTTTCTGAAAGCAAAGGAAACGCGCAAGAATCCACGATGCCCTTTGCACTAGTAATAGCATGCCAGGCCACGAAAGAGAAGCCAAAAAAAGCACGGCATGCAGTGAGCTCACCTGTGCAGACAGACCTCGGCACTCGAGGAAGTCGTCAGCAACCGGCCGAAATATGAAGCCTTCGTCTCATCGTTGAACGATGCAATCACCTTGCTGACGGAAAAATATTTCATTGCACGCGTATGGAGCGAGCAAGCAGGGACTTTGAATCGAATAACAGTCTGCAATGGATTCTGATTCGCTCCGTACACGTATCTTGATTCCAGAATTTCAATTGGAGCACTTACAGAAAGGCCACCTGGATGCCACGAAAGCAGATAAAGGTTCAAACTTTTGTGGACTATATTCTTGCAACGGAGCAAGATCTTGACAAAAGCTTAAAAGCAGTCTGAAAACAGCCAGTTTCTTACAGCAGAAGACACCACAAGGAATCTAAAAACTGCGCCTTTCCTAAGCAGCATCTTGCAATTGTTGCTGCTGCTCCCATCAAGCAACGGTCAAGCAACGGAAAGCGCGGCAGACAAGCACAACTGAGCTCACCTGTTTC
Source organism: Zygnema circumcarinatum (assembly GCA_037447605.1). NCBI lineage: Eukaryota > Viridiplantae > Streptophyta > Zygnematophyceae > Zygnematales > Zygnemataceae > Zygnema > Zygnema circumcarinatum. The sequence goes on from CM074804.1 coordinate 7,361,250, forward strand.
TACGAACGTTGGCATGTCTTCAGACTCCGACACAACGTCTCCACGCGCCAAAGGCACGCAGAGGAGTAAGAAAGCGAGAAAACACGATGCGAACGCCATGGATGGAAAGCAGAAGGGCAGAAGCAGCAGCAGCGCTCAGCAGCGCTCAGCAGCGCTCGCCTGAGGGGAAGATGAAGAATGCAGCAGGGGCCGAGGCCGAGCGCCTTTTGGCTCCCGGGCCGTGCCAGGGAAGGCTACCTACCAGCCTGCGGACGACGAATCCTGTCCGTCCGTTGGTCCCGCAACGACCCGATAAGATTGGGACTGAGCCCGCCGTTCGATGACGGCGAAGCTGACGTGGCCGTTCGATGTGAACGGAACTGCCTCCACTCTTCGATGTCTTAAATAATTTCACGCCGTTCGATATATGCGAAGCAGCGGAACCGTTTGATGTAACCGTCACTATGTAATGCCTAGGGGAAGACCACAAGAGACTACTCGTGCCACATCATCATCCATTTCTTCAACCTCTCTCGTGCGTGCTAAGGGACGGAAAAGGGGGGGGGAATGTGGCATTGATCTCACGATGGCGATGATGCCATCAAATGTACTGTACATGCACAAAATCAGCACGGGGAACCACGAGGAACTGGTCGCAAAGGAACTAAGCACAAAAAAAAAAGCTTGGGGTCGCATCGGCCAACACAACATCCCCAAAAAATGGGGCGAGCACCGGCAGAAGGAAAAGCGCAGAATGAAAAAATGTATGCTCTAAGGCACAGGCGCCGAGGGCCGAGGGGGCTAACTTTGTAATTTTTTTCTCCAACGGGTGTGACTGAATTTCTGTTGTTTGGACTTCCAATCGTTGCTCAAAAATTCGTGTTCAAAGGCGTCGCCCGCGTCTGCAGGTCGTCCGTCCGTACGCGTTGGCTGGGCGCCAGCCCTCCTCCCTGGCAGGAGACGAGCTCGCCTCCCTATGTTGCGTTTATGGGCGATTGAAGCCACTGTAGTATGAAGGGAATGTGGAGGTGGACGTGAGCGGAAATGATATACGGTTTGTAGTTGGGTGTCGTGACGAGTTTCTGAGCAGGAAGACGGCGGATGATGGAAAACACCGAGAGGATTCTGGATGATCTTTTGCAGCGGTTTCAGAGCAGGGATGACAGCCAGGCAGTGGTCGACGTGCAGAGGCAGGTCAGGGAACTGCTCACACGGTCTGACAAGCGGGAGGCGCAAATAAGGCGGGAATTGCAAGGTATTGTGAATGTTGCCTTGGGAAGTCAAGTTCTGATGGTTTTCACTTTCTTTTATTCGGACTAATCGACAAATAGCTGAAGTTATTAAAATCAAGAATGATTTTTTCCTTGAACAATTTTCAAACGAGGCATTGAACGTTCTTCTTGGATGAAAGTGACCATGCTCTGGAACCAGCATTCTGTCGTACAGGGAGATTAACCTGCAATTCTCTAAAGAAATTTAGATGTGTATTAGTGTAGGGGCATTCCTACTCGCTGGATATAGGATTACCGATTTGAGATTTCCTAAAATGTTTAAGTTTGATGCTTGCCTTGTCCAGAACTGCGGCAAGCTGTGAAGGTCAAGAAGCAAAGTATCGCGTCTGATTCCGAGGAGGCGTTCGAGCAGGGTTTATCTGATATGCAGACGAAACGGAAGGAGTTGCAAGGAAGTATACTTAAGATGAAGGATGAGGCAATATATCCTTTTCAATTGACGAAAGGTCTTTTTGACAATAAAACTGATTGGTGTGAACCTTCCATTCTACCTTTTTGCAGCTTGAGCAAGGCAGCAGGTCTGTTTGTATTGTTGGATACTCTCAAATTTCGCCTCCTGAGGTGTTCGCTCGCTACTTTCAAACTTGTAGAGGAGCAGCACATTGAGACATGGTCCCGTTAACTCAGCCCCGCACAGATTTGGAGGAGCTTTTACATGGTCTCGACGAGCAGGCCAGCTCTTTACAGCGACGTCGAAAGCGCTTGGAGAGCCTTACCAGGGAACAAATGCCTCGTACATTGTAAGTTGTTCTTTCATTAATTGCCTTTTAAAGATTGCAGGTGTTCTTGAGTCACAGTGCATTATGTCGCTATCAGCTTTATGGCGAATTTTACCATGGTTAAGATTGTAGTGTTTTTGGCCCTGTCGGCATCTTTAGACGACAGGGCCGATTCCTTTGAGGACAACTCTTCACGGGAAACGTTTTGCAGGTATGAAGTAAGCCTCTACGGAAACATCAGCAGCCTTATTTGGGACGACACTGACCCAAACTCTGCCAAGGGCTGTATCCTTCTGCATGTTTTCATTTGTCAATAGTCTATCGGACAGCTGAACTGAATCAGACTGTCTGCCCGGAATTTTTTGGCGAAGCCATGAGATAGTTATTCCCGTCTTGGTCATTCATCCGAACCCAACGTAGGAACATATCAATCCCTTACTTGGTTGTCAGCCTTCATTCCGAACTTTGGAGGACTGAAAGTGGCTGTCTGATCCTGTCGCGGTGTAGTGTTTGGGGAAAATAAAAATTTAACTGAACAGTTTTTACTGGTTTTATCTTCTTACGAGCACTCTCACTCTTCCAGTACTGTGGTATCCATATTACAGGCACAGAAGACTTAACTTTTATAAGCCTGGAGGAAGTACTTATGTTGTTTCGTGTAATCTGTAAACTGGTGGGCATAAGTTCTCGCTGCATGGACAGGCTCGGGCTCTCTGCATTTAGACTAAGTCAATTCTAGCAAAATGGTACCACTTACAGAACGAGGACTGCTGGTGTCATCAGAATACCAATCCTCGGCCTCCTTAACGAATGTCCAAATCCAGTCATCAGTTTCAAATTCATGTTTGTGTCAGTCTCAGCCCAGTTCATGAAGTGCCTTGACCATATTCAGGTATCACTCACGGAGGTGCCCAAATAACGATTTTCTCGGCCCAAGGGGACACTTCGGACTTCGCGATTTGCAACTCCCTGTGGGATGCAATCTCCCCTAGCCCTTCCACCATTTGAGTTCTGCAAAACTTTGTGACATGTCCTGCATGATGAAGCCCTCTGTTCGGTGTGAGAGGACGGAGCCAAGACCTTCAGCACCCTGTTCAATCCCATCTTCCTTCAACATTTGGAGCCAGAGGAAGTCAGAGAAAGAGTGACGGCTGGGAAAAGGAAGGGGTAGAGGGAGCGGGAGAGCCTGGTAGCGAATAGTATTATTTTGCTATGTTGAAGGGCAATTTGTTTCTGATATACTGTATTATATTTTGAACAAGAGAAACAACCCACACTTTATTCCCAACCAATAATTACTTAACTCCGTTGGTGATTCCTGCAAGTTGCGTTGCGTTGATTGAGAAAGCGTCAACACTATTATTAATAATCCAAGCGGCAAACCAATCCAAGCCAACATATCCCTACACTTTGTACATGTAAGCTACACAAAGCAGAGCCAATACTTGATCCAACTTTGAATCCCACATTGTTCGCGGTCACAGAAGGGGAAGGACTGCCGTCTTCACTCTGCCTCTATGTCAATGATGTTCGGATCGTTCTTGTTGAAGGTCTGCCCGGGCTGCCACACGATCTGCCGACAGCGAGCGCACGCGAGCACGGCCGTCTTGGGTCCCGTGTAGGGCAGTCCGCAGTTCTGGCACGAGCCCTGCACACCTCGCTCGCCCAATGTCTCCATGAATCCACGGTGAGGGCAAACAACGAGGGGAAGCTCAGCAGCTGAGCCCGGAAAGAACAAAAACCGACAACAGGCAAACATACATGGACTATCTTTTCAGTAAAACGCACCAAAGATGGAGCATCATGTGCTGAGAGGTTGGGAGACTTCCAAAACAGTTTCAAGTCAGATGGGTGAGAGCGAGGCATGCCTGAACAAACGAATCGCGTATGAATAGTCGTAGAAAGAAGGGTAGAAGCGGCAGAATCCACAAGCTCCAGACAATAATTCGGAAGAGCCATCCAGAAAGTGCAAGCCAAGCGAACAAGCACACCTGAAGGACAAGAAAATGTGTCAATAAGGTGCATCGAATCAAAGGAAGGTTGATGAAGGACTAACATAATAGAAAGAGATATGAAATTTAACTTTACAGATAACAAACTGTTCTTCAAAAAGTTCCTGGGTTTTGCTGAAAATGACGGACTATCTGTGATTGAAAAGCACAGCGAGGCTCAGGGCTTCGCTGTAGTCCCTAAAAAATCATATCGTGAGAGAAAGAAATACTTACCCCTAGGAACTGGCCGCCCGGAGTATTCATGAAAATTCTCAGTTGCCTTTGATACTGTCAACAAGACAACATAAACATATCAGTAAATACATAGCAGTTTCCAGAAGGGATATGCCTTTGATGACTGCAAGTAAGAATATCGGGATATTCCATTAATCTTGTAATAAGAGGTCCGAAAAAAAGCATGGCTTAACAACAGAAAAACTCGCAACTGCAGTTGACGAGCGTGACTCGAACGGCGAAGGGCTCACTGATTCTACGAGTCAGACTCCAGAACAGGTTAAGTGATGAATATAGTTTACCATTGGCATTTTCAGTCTCAAGTCTGTACTGAATTCCTGCAGCCTTCGCCTGATTCCGAAGCTTCGATCGACAGTCTCAGCTTTGTCGGCAAAGGAATCTGCAAACCGTCTCGCCTTCTCCGACACCTTGTACTTCATGTTGAGCCTAGCCCCTTCTCTCTTAAGATTATACTCTAATTCCTCATACTTCTCCCCTGCCGTTACGAACAGCTGCTTAGCCTTCCCGGTGAGGTCGTTTCTGCGCTCAAACCTAGAAGCCTCGTATTTTGCGGAATCAAACAAATCAGCTGCTTTTTCTGACAGAGCTTGTGCGACCTTTGCAGAATTCCGCCTCAAAGAATCTGCTGTTTCTCTCGCTCGATCTTGAAAGCTGTCACCACCCCTTGCTGCAGCCAAAACAAGCGGCTGGCCCCTGCGAAGCACCAGCCTGCATGGCGTCCTGTCCAAGCCAGGCAACCCCACTACCACCTTGCTAGGGTAAGCGCTCGACCTCAAGCCAACTCCAACTCGATTGACATTCCCACCAGATGCTGGAGCCACTCCCTGCAGCATAGCTCCACAACAAGCTCCTTCTCCCGGCATGGTACTCCCCTCCTCCCTCCTCTCCCCTACCCTCCACTCCCACGCCGCTCTCCCAACTCCACTCAATCACCTTCTCAAACTCACCAAAAGCTTCTCAACCTGCTTGCCTCCCTGGCCCCCCTGCTACCTCTACACCCACAGCCCCTTCAAATTGAGCCTTTCTTTCCAGCCTTTCTCTGCTTCTAACCTCCCCTCCCTCCTGCTCCTCTCTCTCACCTCCCTGACCAGGCCACTCCCTCTTCCCTCTGAAGGCCGCCCTCGCCTCGAATGTTCCGTGGCCCCCGCAAGCCAACACTGTACGGGATCCCAGCAGGACCAGAAACCAGAATTAATACTCTTTGGATTCGAATTTTGCGCAGTCTCGGTTGAAAACATAATCAACGCAGTACGGATTCCGTGTTCCGCGGCCAACGGCACATGGAGGGGTCTCTAGGGGAGGTAGAGGGCCTGCTCAGGAGGGCGAGCGGCAAGGGCGAGGGGTCGGGTGGGGATCGTCCCGCCATGGCTGCCGAGAGGGAAGGAGGCGCGGCGATGAAGGACGTGAGGGAATGAGGCGAGGCGGTGGACTGCAAGGTAAGCGGTTTTTCGGGCTGGTCATGGTTGGGTTTCATGGCGGTTTCGGAAAGTTAGGGTTTGGGGGAGTGAGCAGGGAGGGAGTGACGGGCTACTGGAGAGGAGGGAGAGAGAGCCGACTGAGCACGGGTGGTAGGAGGATGTCGCAGGGCTTTGGATTGACTGAGCAAGTGCGGGAGCACTGAGAAATATGAACGAAGAGGAGGGTGAATGGGGGCCTCTGGTTGCAAAGGAGGGTGACAATGGAAGTTTGAAGGTTGGGTTTCGATGCAGTAGTGGTGCTTTTTATCGGATGTCTCTAGAGAACTGAAGAAACGGATTTATTGAAAGAGGTCGCCCCAAGAACTAGGTTTCCAGAGGGTTTGTGGGCGTCTGTTCAAGTGACATGTCGTCTTCTGGTTCATTTTGCAGGAGTGGAGTGGGTTGTGCCGGTAGTCTTCAAAGTGGTCGTTTGAATGATATTTTAGGAAGGGCAGCCGTAGCAGAGTTCAAAGCCTGAATGCCAGACAGAGCTCGACCGTTTCTGGACTGCTTCGTCCAGCATGCGTCAGGCTGATGAGTCGGCATCAGCTGTAGCCGCTGCCATGGAGAGCAATGTGGTCAGCGGGCGAACTGAGAAGGCCGTGGCTAGGGGAGGAAACGAGAATGTCGACGAACCCAGGGAGGGAGGGCAGGAATCTGTAGTGGTTGAGAGGAGAGGAGACTATGCGGCTGTGTGCAAGTGGACGATTGCCCAATTTGCAAAGGTGAAGGCGCGTGCACTTTGGAGCAAGTATTTTGAGGTCGGAGGTTATGACTGCAGGTTGTTAGTGTATCCCAAAGGAGATTCTCAGGCCCTTCCGGGGTATATTTCCATATACCTGCAAGTGACGGATCCCCGGGGCACTTCAAGCAGCAAGTGGGACTGCTTTGCTAGTTATCGTCTTTGTGTTGTCAACCAGCGTGACGACTCGAAAACAATTCAACGGGATAGCTGGCATCGCTTCTCAGGAAAAAAGAAGTCGCATGGATGGTGCGACTTCACACCTTCTGCAGCAGTTTTGGACACGAAGGCGGGGTTTATGGTCAATGAAGCAGTCCTTGTTACTGCAGAAATTCTTGTGCTCCACGAATCCGTATCATTTTCTCGAGAAAACGAGCTGCCTTTGTCCGTTGGCCCCGTTGGAGAGGTTCTGAGCGGCAAGTTTACATGGAAAGTGCACAACCTTTCTCTTTTCAAAGAGATGATTAAGACACAGAAAATTATGAGTCCTGTATTTCCAGCGGGGGAATGCAACCTTCGGTTAAGCGTGTATCAATCATCTGTTAGTGGGGTTGACTATCTTTCCATGTGCCTGGAAAGTAAAGACACGGAGAAATCTGCGGCGCCAGAACGCAGTTGTTGGTGTTTGTTTCGCATGTCTGTCTTAAATCAGCGCACGGGAGGCAATCATGTGCACCGAGATTCATATGGGCGTTTCGCAGCTGACAACAAAAGTGGGGATAATACCAGTCTTGGATGGAATGACTATATGAAGATGGCAGACTTCGTGTCCCCAGACATGGGGTACCTTGTGGAAGATACTGCAGTATTCTCTGCATCTTTTCATGTCATTAAGGAATCTTCTACGTTCTCAAAGAACATAGGGCCTGTAGGTTCTCGAGGCAGCAGTGCCAAGAAGGGTGATGGCTACCAGGGCAAATTCGTATGGCGTATTGACAACTTCACCCGCCTTAAGGATCTTCTGAAGAAACGCAAAATCACGGGCCTCTGCATCAAGAGCCGCCGATTCCAAGTTGGAAACCGGGACTGCCGGCTGATTGTTTATCCACGAGGTATGGCCATTTTTCGCTAGCTTATCCCTTCCTTTCTGGTGCTTTCGAGGTCGAGGATATAATGGCAGCTTGAACTTTTGTCGGGCATTTTTTGTCAATGGCAGCTGGAGGTGTTGGCGGTCAGATGTTTTAGGGTTTTTTATTATTTGGTGGGACTCCTTTTGATGGACCATCTTGGGAAGCTGAGAACGGCTACTTAGCAGGAGCATTATAGTAACGTGTCCAGGCTAAAGATCTTGTGAATTGTTAGGGGGAAGAGCTATATGCTCTTGGAGCTGAGTTGACTCCACAGAGGCCACTTCGACTTCTTTGAAGATAAACTAGATGCCAAACATGTTAGTGGGTTGGGGATTCCTTCCCTTGCAGATAGAGGATAAAGGGCAGGTGCCAAACTGCTTTTTGGAACTTGCTCCAATTTTTCTCCAGTCATCTGAAATATGCACCTGGTCTTTACTTTTTTCTGACCTGCAGGGCAGTCGCAGCCCCCGTGCCACTTATCCATGTTCCTTGAGGTGACTGACCAGCGGTGCCCTTCAACGGATTGGAGCTGCTTTGTCAGCCACCGCCTTTCAGTTGTTAACCAGCGTTGGGATGAACGTTCGGTTAGCAAAGAGTCACAGAATAGGTACTCCAGGGCAGCGAAAGATTGGGGATGGAGAGAATTCGTAACTCTCACAAGCTTATTTGATCAGGACTCAGGTTTTCTTGTCCAGGATACAGTCGTGTTTTCCGCAGAGGTCCTCATCCTTCGAGAAACGTCCACTCTTTTGGAGCAGCCTGACAACAGTAATGGGCTGACCAGCGGTTCGAATGCACCGGTAGCTTCAGGTCCACCACCTGCATTAGGTCCAACCGGAGCGGGAGGGGGAGAGGGAGGGGATGCTCCGGTGGCACGTACTGGAAAGCGTGGGGTATTCACATGGCGGGTGGAGAATTTTGTTGCCTTTAAAGAGATCATGGAGACACGGAAAATCTTCAGCAAGTTTTTCCCGGCAGGAGGAGTGGAACTTCGCATTGGTAAGCATTGGAACATCAAGCTGACTATGCCAATACCTGCATTTCAGAGGACATAAGAGTAGGGGGGGGTAAGGCTTTAGGTTACGTGACATCTTTGGTCATAATGCAAAGGTCCTTCCTCAAAACGACCCGCTCTGGGTTCAAGCCTTAAAGCATGTGGGGAAACTGAGGATGATTCGACTGATAATCCAGAAGAGGAATATACGTACAGCAGAGGAGGTTATGATGTCCTTCTGCAGCAGTGATGCTGCGGAAGAGGCCATTCTGACTGCGACAATGCATTCTTCTGTCCTTAAGGTGGTGGGCAACGGCGAGAGGGATGGTGTTTCTTTGCTGAAATCCTTTCTTGCCCTTGCTGTCAGAACTTTAAATGGACAGCATGCACCCGGGGTTTAGTAAACTCATCCAGATTGGGGTATGTTGCAGAGCGTGATAGCGATGGTGAATTTGTGGTGGACACGCAAGAACCATGACATGCCATTATTTTGGATGAAAGAGGATTAGTGCTTGCCCATTATCTTCTAGTGGAATGTATGTTGCCTTTTCTCCATGGGTGCTGCTTTTGATGCATGGTGCTGAGCGTGTGCAGGCGTATACGAGTCTCTGGACACTCTCTGCATTTACTTGGAGAGTGACCAGGCCATGGCTGCCAGTCCTGTGAGTCCGGGTGCAGCGGCAGGAAATGAGCGTGACCCAAATTTCTGGGTGCGATATCGCATTGGAGTGGTGAATCAGAAGCACTCCGAGCGCACAATATGGAAGGAAGCGAGTATCTGCACCAAGACATGGAACAACTCAGTGCTGCAGTTCATGAAGGTGGCTGAGCTGCTCGACAGCGAGGCAGGCTTTCTCGTGCGCGATGCGATTGTGTTTGTGTGCGAGATATTGGACTGTTGCCCGTGGTTCGAATTTTCAGACATCGAGGTGATCTCCTTTTTACGACTTGGCTCTAATTTGGGAGTAACTCGTTCCCAGTTTTGCCTTACCAGTAGCATGGTGACGGCTGAGCTGTTTCACTCGGCATTGTTGTCGTATGGGTGCTGTACGGAACAATCAGCGAAGGTTCTGTACATGATGGTAAACCTGAACTTGGTCTTGAAACTGGATGACCTGTGAAGAGATAACCGTCCTGAAGGTCTGTTAGAACTGTTAATTTCCCGGCTACATAGGGGAAGGAGTCTCTATTGTGTTTGTCCTTTTGCAAGATGTAGATATTGATGTTCGCCAGCATAGTTTTCCTTGCAGGAAAATCGAGGACAGGCATTGATGTCGGATGAGGAGCAAGATGCATTAAGTACAGACCCGGACGAGCTTCTCGACTCGGATGGGTCGGAAAGCAATGTCAGTGGTGATGAAGAGGACATTTTCCGCAGTTTGCTTGCAAGAGCAGGCTTTCAACTTTCATATAATGACAGCCCGCCACTCCTCCTTGATCCATCACAACTGCAGGTTAGTCCACCTCGGGGGGTGTTTAATATTGCGACAGATTGCCAAACGGTCAATGATGCCCTTTCCCTTGATGACTTCAATTCAGTTATGGATGAGTTGCTTGCCGAGATTAGCGGCACTGGTCCAATCTCGTTACTTATACTTCAAGCATGGTCTGGTTAGCTTCCTGTATGCGCTGCAGCATCTTCATTGATGATGCTTGTTGCACACATGCAGGTCACTCTGCGCGAGAAACTCCTAATGGATGCAGGTGCAGTCGCAGCATTCCTTGCGGGGCTGCGCGTGTATCTGGACGACCCCGCCAAAGTGAAGCGACTTCTGCTCCCAACGCAGGGTCTGAGTGGAGTAGCGGGGAATGGCCCGGAGATGAATGGGAATGGGGAGGGGGAGGGAAGCTCTCCCAGCCTCATGAACCTGCTCATGGGGGTCAAGGTGCTGCAGCAAGCTATTGTCGACCTGCTTTTGGATATCATGGTGGAGTGCTGTCAGCCGCCGGATGCAAGACGCTTCACTGATGCGGGCACTGCTGGTACGAGCTAACCACAATACATTGTTTCCACAATACATTATTCGTATGTGTGTGCAACAAGTTTGTATTCTTCTTGAGATGTCTATGCTAAACTTTGACACCAAATTGTCGGTCTACGTATTCACGAAAAGGAGCGCAGTTCGAGCTCTGGATAGACTGCAGGCATCCTTGACTTGTGATTGGCTTCTCATGCCTATTTTCGAAGCTTACGCGCAGGAAGTGAGCCTTCTTCCTCAGTGAAATCTCGGAGCAATGACGGAGCAGTCCCGAGTGGGTCTATTGGAGCAGATGCGCGGCCATCTGGTGGAGGCACAGTGGGGCCTGACTTCCGGAAAGGGGGAGCTGTCTCAAGCAGTTTGGGGAGTGCGGGAAGTATGGGTAACAATAGCAGCCATGGTTTAGGGGGGTCCGGGGTAGAGCAGCGACTTGAGAGAGGACCCCACGGGCCATATGATGGGCAAGCCGTACAAAGCAGTGATGGGGCATCTAGTAGTGATGGCACACTTTCTATGGGGGGTGACTTGTGGAGACCTGACGTTTCTTCAGGCACGAGCTCCCAAACAAGCAGTGTATCGGGAAGAGGTGGGACTTCTTCTGGCCAAGATGGAGGTGCTGTTTCAGATGGAGCTGTGCGAGAAGTGCAGCCTCAACCTCAGAAGGTGACTCTCGCCTGCTACACGTTTCAACAATTGAATTGGTGCTCTTGGATTGGCATTTATATGGGCAGTTTTTGGGAAGGGCAATCGTTTCGTTTCGGCACACGAGCTATTGCCCACCTCCTAGCCTAGGGCATTTCCACACATCGTGTCTTCTTCGTATAAGGGGTTAGCGTTTGTAATTCAGGAATTGTGGAGATCCTTGCCATAAGGAGAAAATAAGTTTAGGTTGTCGATTTCTATTCGCCGTTAAAAAACTCGCTTTACATGCAGCAGGGGTCAGCTGAATGATTAACTATCGAAGTAGTAAAACTCCAATAAGAATGCGCTAGAACGAGCTTCCCTTTTCTGTTGAATGTCTTCTTGTGTTGCTTCTGAACCCAAAGTCGGTTTGTGCACTCTGCTTTTGTGACAGCCTAAGTGGCCTGAACAAGCGGATGAACTTTTGGGACTCATTGTGGAGTCGTTAAGGACTTTGGACGGCCACCATCACCTGCAAGCGCAGGCCTACTTAGAACCCCCCCTTCGCCGCAGACCGCAATCCTCTCAGAAAATTGCAATTGTGTTGGCACACGCCCCCCAAGGGCTGCAAGGTGCTCTCCTAGGATTGGTGCCCCGATTGGTCGATCAGGCAGAGCATCCCCAAGCAGCTCATGTGCTGTTGGACCGCCTCCGGCAACCGGAAGCAGAGCCTTCCCTGCGCTTACCAGTACGCCGCTGTCTCAAAACATATAGCAAGCTGGTGTTTTGTGGTATGAATGACATGATTCTACAGAAGATTGAGATGTTTTAGGACAGCTTCTGATCATGTAGGCATTCGAAAACTTGTGCTGCAGTGAAGGCTTTCTGTAGGAACAGCAAGTATGAGCAATTCAGCATCGCTACCTTCAAGAGGCAAAGTGATGGAGAGACAATGAATCTTTGCTAACATCAAACGACGAGTAGCCGCGTTGACGATTGAACATAAACTTGTGTTGTTATTTGCTTTTGGGTGTCATTCTGCCTCTGGGCTCCAATTCTGTAAGGTTAGAGACCTGAATTGTATACACATTGTGTGAATGTCAAAACTCATTTTTTTTTTGATGCTGCTGCAATTGATTATTTTTTGTGGAATGAATCAGTTTCCTATGAATGAAGTAACGGAGGTGATATCACGGGATTTTTGTCTGTGTTGCAGGTGTTGGGGGCGTTGGTGCAGTTGGATGTGGGAACTGACATATGGGTTGCTATATTAGAGGAGACGTTAGCGGTGCTACCGCATGCTTCCGATGATGCGCTTGCTGCTACGGCAAGCTTTGCCCTCAAGGCAGCCTCTGAATGCCAACAGCTTCCTCGAGCCGTGAGCATCTCCCTTCTTTATTTCAGCACTTTTTGTGGGCGGGCGAATGATGATGATGAATGATGAGACAAGGATTGTCGTTCTATCGAGAATTGATGTGCTGCCTGTTTTGAAATGCCTTGAATACTGCATATTTCCAGTGTAACAAGAACCTCCCTGCAATCTCATTGTGCTACCACGAGATGTTCCTGGCGAATGCCATCCTTAAACTGCACCCCAATTTCTGTTTTTGCGTTTACGATCCCTCAAGTGGGCCAAGAGTCTGATAGCAGAGCACCGCAGCTCCGTTTGACTTCCTCCCTCCCTCCCTTACTGCTTGAATCTGCTCTGATTGCTTTACCCTCCAGGCCAAGGCAGTGAGAGCACGTCTCCAGCGACTAGGTCCCTCCGTCTCTCCGCGTGTCCTGCATGCTCTGCGAGCCTCAGTCAGTGCGCAGGCAGACGTGGCCACCGCCCTCCTGCGGGCCATTGATGCAGATGCTGAACCCTGCGATGCGCATTTCTTAGCCTCCGGCATGCAGCTCGCGGGGGGGGGAGTGCCCGGGTTCTATGAAGGGAACGGGGGGGGGGGGGAGCGGTGGCGGAGCTTCAGTTGGCAGCGCAACAGGCAGCACTTGCATGCTGGAGAGTGGCAGATGCAGATTTGTTGGTAGAGATGCTGACGATGCTTCCGTTGAGAGCAGAGGCTACAGCAGTTTTTGAACGTGCAGTGGCACGAGGGGCTTTTGGAGAGCAGGCCATAGTGATGGTTCTGGAGAGACGTAGACAGCAGCGTTTTAGCATGGATGGGCATTCTCCAGGAACGTCTTCTCGATACGCGGCATATGCGGGTGGCTCCCCTGCAGGGGCTGATGCTGCCCAGCCAATAAGTAATGCAGCAGGCAGTGGGGAAGTTGTGCAGGGGGCTGCTCAAATGGCTCAGACCTTGGGAGGTCCCCTGTCATCTGCAATTGAAGGCATCGAGGAGGAGGATGACTTTCCAGCCATTTTGGGGTTGGCTGAAACCTTGTCCCTGTCAGAGGATGTTAGAGTACGCGAGTTTGTGGGAACCTTGTACGCTGTGATGTTTAAAGTGTATGGTGATGAAGGGTATCGTGAGCGTATGCTGCGAGGTTTGGTTGGGCGAGCCACAAGTAGTGCCAGTGGAACATCCGAAGGAGAATTGGGACTGGATATTCTGGCCTTTTTGGTTAGTCACTAAACGTCCTAACATTGCACGGCCCTACTTTTTACTGCTGTTTTTATTGTCAGAGTTTCGACATCAACGTTGTCTTGCATTTGTTGCAGTAACCCAACTATCAGTCGTTGTTGGCGGTATCGTAGCTGCTTTCCTGAATGCTATAGCAAACATCCTTGTAGTAGTTGTAGGGAAAGCATTGTCTGATGCGAATGGAATGAGATTGCACATTCAGGTCCAAGAGGAGGGAGTTGCTCGGCCTGTATTGGGGCTCATGCGCGAGTCGGCTGAAGTCGCAGTGGCTGAGCGCGGAGCAGTTTGGCAGCAACTTCGCGCGACGGAGGATGAACTCCGCAGCGTGAGAGCAGAGAGGCAGACGGAGCAGCAGCGGTTGGCAAAGGAGAAGGCAGCCATTCAGCAGAAGCTGCAGGAGGCGGAGGCAACCTTGGGGCGCTTAAAGGTAGCCTCACGTTGCAGCTTTGGCAGTTCCATAACAGTCGTTTGATTTTTATGAACGGTTTAACTTTCGCAGTTGGTGGGGTATTAGAGGGTACCTTTGATGTATGAGTTGGCTGAATTGGATTCTTGAAGTTTTGAACTGTACTTAATGTTCTGGAAACGGTAAGGCTACCGCTCAAGTTTAGCGTGCACCACTGTAGGCCTTCGATATGCAACCATAGTGAAACTACTTGACAAATTTCCACTTGATTTCGTGTTTCAGTTGCGTCCTAAAGCACTGTAATTAAGCAGAGATAGGATCCCAAGGCTCACTTCAGTGTGTTCTCTGTACGACGTTACATCAGGGGGATCTGCGACTCGAGGGAGAGAAGGCGGCCAAGGAAAGGAAGGAAAATGCAGAGCGATTGCGGGAAATGGAGAACCAACTTGAGTGGTCTCGCTCGGAGCGGGAGGAGGAAGCTCTCCGGCTAACTGCTGACAAAAAATCGCTGCAAGAGCGGCTCCGAGATGCAGAAGCACAATTGAATCAGCTCAAATCTCGAAAACGCGAAGAGTTGAAGGTGGGCTTAGCTGGATTTCTGCTGTTGTGCGTCTCCTCCTGTCAATTCATGTACAGAGTACATGCTTATACTGAAATTTTTATCGGGAAAGATTGTACTGTTGCCGTATACCTCTGCTGCAGGCATCCCGCTATGCAGTGGGGGTTGTGTGTAGGAGGAGATCCATCTGTGCTGCCAGGTTCACCAGGGGAAGGTGGGACTGGGGTATTGCAGAAAGTTATGAAGGAGAAAAATGCACTTGCAGAGCGGCTTAAGAGTGCAGAAGGTGCTCGGAAGCGCTTTGACGAGGAGCTCAAGCGTTTCACGACGGAGACCGTGACTCGGGAGGAGGTTCGACAGTCCTTAGAGGCAGAAGTTCGCCGTCTGACCCACACAGTTGGCCAGACGGAGGGAGGTCTGCGTGAGAAAGAGGAGCAGGTGCGAGCACCACCACCTTGTTTGAAAATATTGTTTTCTATCGCCTTATGTAGTGGAGATACCTGAGGAAGTGCATGAGTTTCAGATGGGCTGCTAATAGGTTAGCTGCGACTGCTGCCTTCACGCAGTGGAAACCGCACAGTTAAGAGTTGAGTTCTGTCTCCGGCGGCGTGAGTTACTTTTGCATTTCATCACTGTGAAAACTGCAGTCGTCATGAAGTCTACTGCAATGCTGACCTATCTCTAAATGGCAGGTGGTGCGCTGCGAGGCGTATATTGATGGCATGGAGGCCAAATTGCATGCCCATCAAGACTACATTCAAACCCTAGAGGCATCTCTGCAAGAAGAAATGTCTCGTCATGCTCCCCTCTATGGGGCTGGTCTTGAGCTGCTGTCCATGGCTGAGCTGGACACCTTGGCCCGCATTCACGATGAGGGGCTGCGTCAAGTGCGGGCGTTGCAGCAGCAGCGGCAGCAAACAGAGGCCCGAGGAGCCCCCTCGGAGCCCCCCTCCGGGTCACGCTTAAGCCCCACAACTTCCGTTGCAGCTTTGTATGGGCAGCCGCCCCCACTGGCTGTAGGCATGCCGCCAATTCTAGCCAATGGGGTAGGGGTACATGGGAATGGCCACCTTAATGGGACTGTGGGACCTTGGTACCCACCGGCTTGAAAGGGGATATCTGCAGCAGGGCAGGTTGATATCCTGTGATTTCAGGGCCCATTGGTCGTAGGTCTCTTTCTATGAGCGTTTTGTTGCCCTCCCACCCATAGGTATAGAGGAAAGAGGTGCCGTCTGGGGACGGCCTCGGTCGCTGACCTTTTTTTCTCCTGCAATGTTATTGCAACTGCGCTTTATATCATCAAGGGCACCTGTAAAGCGTGGTCCCTTTTGCCTTCATTATGGTCCTGTGTGTGCTCTCTTCTCTGTTCTGGGATAGGAAAATTAGGGTTCTTCACAGGGAGCTGAGGGAGGGTGAAGGAAAAGGAAGTTTTGATTGGGATAATTTGGATGAGTTGGGTACGACCCACCTTCAAAATTGTGTAAGCAAAATGTACGCCTGTTGCTTTCTCTCCGCTAATGAGAGCAGCTATGCTTTGGGTAACCTTCAGGAGCCCTGCTTTTGGGGCTCTAATCTGGCACATCGCTTCTTTAATGTCGCTGGGATTGTCCTTAGACTGGGAGCAGATTTGAGATTTAGGGTTCTGGCGGCTTGTAGGATGGAGAGTCTTGGTAGGGGGCTTTATTCAGTTCCCCTCCTGAGACTTTTGTGTGGGACTGGGGAACAGGAGCTAGGTTTTGTTCACGCCGATTTGAATGTAACCAACTTGAGAGGAGAAGAAATGCTTGAGGAAGGTTATCAAACAGCTTGGGTTGTCAAAAGGTGAATATGTGTGTGTGTAATTCCTGAACCAGCACCCTCCAAATATATATGACGCGTTGGCAAACAGCTTTAGGCCACTGCTGCGTTTGTGCTCGTTCCTTCTACTTAGCACCTTCAGTCTAAAACCATTTCAATGGTACATGCTATTAGCTACAATAGACGCTGTTCTGGCTCTTGTAAAAACCACATACACGTGCTGGGCAACGTAGATAGCTACACGGGAAAAAAGAGCTCGACAAAGCGTCTTTGCTGAGCACATTGTAGAAACAGGTCGATTCCGCTCATTTGAGAGCCCTTCGAGCCTTCCAATGTATCTCTGCCGATGTCCTTCTCCGTCCATCCTCACAACCGAAGTTAGTTATAATGGCTGCAGTTGTGAATGGCCGTTGAAATTGTTGAGACTATTGGACCCTTGCTCCGTGTCTGAGCACTTTCTAGCCTTGCCAAGCAGAAAGCATGTGCCCCCCTCCCCCGCATGGTCATGCTGCAAATGAATGGCCTTTACGGCTCTCTAATATATCCTTCACAAAAAATGGGCGAGTCATTAGTGTACTGACAATGACTGACATAAAGTACATCGTCAAGGTACAGATCTTCGAATATCTTCACATACCATATTTGAGAATGCATTGGAGTCCCTTATCTATAGGACAACGGGAATCAATTACCACAACGAATGAACTGACTTGCCATTTAAATTGATCACTGATCATGCAAAAAAGCACTTTCATGACGAAACGAGCAATAAAAAAGGGAGAGAAAAGAGAGAGAGAGGAGAAATTTTCATAAAGAGAATACATATTTTATTTCGTCATATTTTATTGTCTTTTGTTATCTTCATTTTCCTGTTGTTGTCGTTGCAACACGAATGGTTCATACCAGTTCAATATGTGTGAACACAAACTCCATATGTAGCAAGAGGCCCTTGCCTCCTGTTCTAGCTCTCTCTCTCTCTGACTCTCTCTCTCTCTCTCTCTCTCTCTCTCTCTCTCTCTCTCTCTCTCTCTCTCTCTCTCTCTCTCTCTCTCTCTCTCTCTCTCTCTCTCTCTCTCTCTCTCTCTCTCTCTCTCTCTCTCTCTCTCTCTCTCTCTCTCTCTCTCTCTCTCTCTCTCTCTCTCTCTCTCTCTCTCTCTCTCTCTCTCTCTCTCTCTCTCTCTCTCTCCTCTCTCTCTCTCTCTCTCTCTCTCTCTCTCTCTCTCTCTCTCTCTCTCTCTCTCTCTCTCTCTCTCTCTCTCTCTCTCTCTCTCTCTCTCTCTCTCTCTCTCTCTCTCTCTCTCTCTCTCTCTCTCTCCTCTCTCTCTCTC
>CM074804.1:7384026-7439664 GCA_037447605.1 Zygnema circumcarinatum
GACCTCCGTTGGAAGAACTACAGCAGATGCTGGATGAATGCAAGGAGACGGTTGCAGAGAAGCAGTCAGTGACGGAGCAACTTCCTCCACACGAGGTTGGAGCTCTGCCCTGCAAATCCATTAATATACAGTATCTAGAGCTCCTTGGGTGCTGGATTGGCTTGAGGCCTATTTCTGAATGCCGATTTGCAGTATATGTTTGTCTTGCTGTCATCTTCAATATGGATTGACTTAGTTTTTCCTTAGAGCTATCATCACTTAAGAGACGATGTCTGTATCCTGCAGGTGCACAGTCGAGAGGAATTCGATGTGGAAAATTCTGACTATGAACAGATTGCTCAACGCTTCTATCAAAATTCAGAAGATTTTCGAATTCTTTTTGAAAAGGTACGGACCAGGGCTATTCCTTGTCTTCTTTGGTAGCAGACGCCTGCCGCCCCCGTTATTTATTTGGAATCAACCTTTTTCCAAGAGTCGTGACCTTGCGCCAGACACATCTTTCTGAGATTGGCATTCTTTCTGCAATGTTGCACATGCTTCTGCCCAGCAGGAAGGCTTGGAGAATGTTGTTCCCAGGTAATGGCACAATGCATCGTGTTTTGCTATCCTCTGCCTACTACATTGCATCATACTTTTTCACTTTTCGTCTGGGTACAGACCCTCCGAGTGTGGATACAACAAATTCAACCAGAAAAAATGAGGGGCATTGGGCCAATGGCCAGGAAGGTCCTGCAGGCTACTGACAAGGTGGACAAGGTATGTTCTCAGCATTTGAGCTTTATCTGCATGGTCTGAATGGAAGTGAAAACCCACTAATGCATCAGGCATATATCAAGGGTGAAATGCAATGCATGCTATGACTGCTTGTGCTGGAAGTTTTTGGGCAGTGACATTTGACGACATAATGCATGTTGCTAAGCTCATATACGAGCTCTATTGAACCATTGTTTGGGGGGTGAACTGGGGGCATCTGTCAGGTCCTCAGCAGCTTGCATGAGATCCACACAGCACAGGCCCAGATATTGGAGAAGGGGCATAGGCCGAGGGCAGGCAGTGAGGCTCTCAGCGCAAAGGAAGAGGACATTGACGACTTGGTGAAAGAATGTGCGGAGGAAAAAGTTTATCTCGCTGATATCCGGGCAGAGCTTTGCAGGACAAAGGCGACAGCTGGTGCTTGATAGTGCCTTGTACAGAGCTGCCTCTCTCATTTCTTGGCCGGCAGGAACATGCGTCCGTGTAGCACGACTGAGCATGTACAGAACCAATGCTTTTGTAGGCGCATTCCTTCACGGTTTTTCACAGAATGGGTTGAGAGTGCCACGCATGCAAACCTCATATTTGGGCAAATGGAACCACAACAAAACGAAAAGAACAATAAGGAACGCTTTTTTTAATACAGGTAACTGTGCGTTCCTCGTAGATTTGTGGAACATTGAACTGCACGGGTCTGTTAGGATGATGCGCACTCTGTCCCCATAAAGGATGGCGTCAGGAGACACCATGATCTGCAATTCGCTCAGTGAGGCGAGTGAACCGCGCATCGTCCTTCACAAGGGTGATGGCCTCCTGGATGACTCGCCTCGGCCCGACCACAATTGCTAACCGCTGAGCGCGAGTGATTGCGGTGTAAAGAAGCTTGCGGCTGCCATGACCAAAAACAGATTACGAGATCGGTTAGCTGTGGCTGAAGTCTTGGTCAACAGTGCGCTATCCCAAAAGGCATCTGTTTTGTTAGGCACGCGCTTGTGGTGGAGGGCAGTTCAGAGAGGACAGGGACTCCCATGGGGATAGATGCATGCAGGCATCGTTTCGGCGTCATCTGTTTGGCAGAACATTTTTTTTTTTTTTCAAGCCCGGGGCGCTGCCGCTGGCAGAAGCTTGCAAGTCAGGGCGTGGCCCCCCTCACCTGAGGATGCGGCTGTAGGAGGCCGACATGGGAAGGATGACGACCGGGTACTCGCTGCCCTGCGACTTGTGCACAGTGATGGCCTGCAGGCCGGCATGCCCAGCAGGAGGGGGGGCACAGTCAGTTGATGCTGCGGACCGAAGGGTGACAAAAGCGACTGCAGCTTCAACTCTGTTAAAATGTTCAAATTTTAGAATCAGCTTCATCTCTCCCTCCCTCCCTCCCGCCCGCCCTCTCTCTATGTCTGTCTCTCTTACCCATGCCAAGGCGAGGTCGTCCATGTCAACCAATGGTATCGAGACGCGTCGACTGCTCTCTGATCCAACCACCATGTTGAACTCCACCAGCACCTGAGTTCCATGTGGTTGACACTGCACAAACTTAGTAAAACAGTATTTGCAAAAGCCAAACAATGACAAGGATAGGCGGAATTCTGGCAGCATATCCATGCAAGCATGTGCTGCGCATTATAATCCTCTAACATAGGGATCTCATTTGAAAGCAAAATGGCAAAAACAAGTGGTTGGATCAAACGGTCAAGCACCCTTTTGTCGACTGAATCTATGTCCACAATAACTCCAAAGTCTCCGTTGTAGATCTCATTGTCATAGTCATTGCGCTGCAACCACCGCCTTCCCCACATCCTCCATCCCAAACGAGGTATCCCATTGAGTTGCTCCACAATTACGACCTGCTTCGATCAAGCATTGCATTTTACCTTTTACTCTCCATCTCACATAACTGCTTGAAGTAACCGAAAGGGGTCGCACATGCCATGGGTTGCTTACTCATCATCCCTTCCGCAGCACAGAACGAAAAACGACACATGAGCTACCTGAAGTTACTACTTTAGCATATGCTCTCCTCCTCCAACCTGTCGGCGATACACTAAACGAAGATTCCAGTAACACCCACTAAGCCATCCATCCGGAGTGCCTCACCAGCTGAATGACACGATCTCCCATTCTATAGATGACTCCCTTGCGAGAAATCTCCTTCTTGTCCTTGTTGGGTGGATTCAGCAGGCTCTGCAGCATCTGGGCCCTCAGGTCACCATGTAGGAATCAGCTCAGGACCCAAAAAGAAAAAACCCATGACATGTCTAAAAGCAGAAAAAACCCCCATAGCCTCAAAAACCCACAATGGAAAGAAACTGGGAATATGCCAATCACCTTATTGAAGGCACCCGTTCCGAGCCCTCCCCGATGGATTGCACTTAACACTTGAACTTCCCGGCGGGGGTCCAATCCGAGCGCAGGAATTCCAACTGAAACGGCCTCTTTTACAGCATGCATCACAGGCTCGTTGTCGGGAACCTGCAAGCAAAAAGGAAAATTCCATAGATCAGAGAAAATACGGCAATAGCACACCAATCACAACACTTCACACTTTCAGAAAATACTTCTCAAGGACCTCAAGACCAGCTCAAACGCTGCGGATTGCGTTTGAACGTTAGGTTGACCCTATGGTAACTGATGTATTGTCATTGAAACCATCAATACTGATGTTGCGTATAGGAAGGAGTCCGAGAGAAACCAACCTCCAACCAGACGCAGTCTGCCTGCAGTCGCTCCCACCACTTTGGCTCGTCGTCTTTTCCTTGAAGCGCCTTCTTGCTGTTATAACCCCCCTGAACTCGTACTATGGCAGGGAATTCCCCGCGGTTGATAGAATGGGCACAAGTGACGATGGCCGACTCCTGCGCTTGGCGAAATATTTCGCTGAGACGGTACACGTCGACCACGTTGGTTCTGTTCGAGAAAAGAGCAAGCAGATTTAGAGTTTGAGTCAATGCTTGACAGTCAAGCAACAGCTTCACAGTCTCTGTTCCATAAGAAGGGTCACTCCAGCTATGACTTCCACGGTCAGATGAGGCGAAGCATGGCAACATTCCACATCGTTTGATCATCTGACCTTAATTCCAACTCCTCTAGGTCATCACCAACTAACCAGTATGCCTGTCATGCCATCCATCCTCAAACAACACTATCTGTAAGAATTCACCGGACAGCTGAAAGGAAGCCCCCCATGTCCCTGTTCACACTTATTTCGAATACAAGCAAGTACCGAATAATGTCGCGCAAGACTTGACCCGGCCCCACAGGAGGCAGCTGATCGACATCTCCCACGAAAAGCAGTTGTGCTTCACTAGGTACGGCTGAAAGGAGAGCTGCAGCGAGAGGGACGTCAAGCATTGAGGTCTCATCCACAATAACCGCATCAACCTGCACCTCAAAAACGATCCGACTTAAGTCCTTCAAGATAAAAAAAAATCAGCAAAAGGGGGATTGACTTCAAAGTCATCAAACCCGTGTGTTTATCACCGAAGGCAGTGAACGAGTGAATGCGCATCCCTCACCTCCAGCGGATTGTTCGCATTTCTCATAAAAGGTGTTCGATTTAGGTTCATAATACCAGACTGCTTCTCCTTTTCAATGGCTGCAGCTTCATTAGGAAGGTATCTTAAGAGTCGATGGATCGTCTTTGCTCCCACTCCCGCCGCTTCTCCCAACCTCTGAGCTGCTCTCCCTGTGGGAGCGCAAAGGTCGACCTGCAAGGCCTTCCCGGGGTAATTACGTCGCTGCTCTGAACTTGTTCGCTTTCCCGAGTTTCAGCAGAGTACGACAAATTCGAACACATAACCCTCCCTCCACATGAGATTTAGGGCATGAAAGTCTCACAGTTTTTCCCATGGCTTTCCATAACTTGACAATCGTCCTTGTCGTATGCGTCTTCCCGCATCCCGGACCACCTGTCAGAACGAAGATGGACGCATATGCAGCAGCTATGACTGCTTTTCGCTGCTCCTCTGACAACAAAACATCGGTTTTCTTCTCTGCTTCTTTGATCCAGTTCTCCACCCTCTGCAAGTCTCTGTACTCAATCTTTCGACTCGCCCTCCTTCGGATGTCGTCGGAGATTCGGCACTGTCATCCACGAACTCCCTCAGAAAACCACACTCATTTACGCACCCGAACATCCCATACATCCATTCAAAAGGCTTCTAGGAACACCCGAACTCCCTCCAAAGCATTAGGGCTCCAAAGGAAGATAAAAGGAAAATCCAAACTCTCACCTCTGCAGCATAAAGATAAGCATCATAACATCTCGTTTGAGGGTCTATCCTTCCCCTCCTCGCCGGCAAATCCCTAGATCTACTTCTCTCCTTCTCCATATCTCCCAACTCCGATTCTCTACTCCCACTTAACCCATCTGTTGCCAACTGAGTCATTGCCTCCCTCGACTCGCATGCCTCCTCCGTTTCCACCCCTCTCTCCATCACTACCCGTCCCATGCCCTCAAGCTCGAACATGGACTCCTCAAGCTCAGCCATGGAAGGCTCTTCACAACACCCAGAACAAGCAAGTTGTTTCCTTGTAAGCCTGGCAAGGGCAGCCCATGGGAGATATGTATGACCTTCACTAGAACAGAAACTCTCTAAACAGTGGCGTAAACCTCCGATTCTGCGGCTGGGGATGTTCGGATCTGCTCCGATCCTTTGGGCAAAATCGTCGGTGCTCTCAAAACCCCAACCGAGAAGGCCTGCTGAGGCTGTCCATGGATCGGCCTTCATTTCCCTCTCAGAATTCACTCCATGTCGTTTCACTGCAGAAGACAAAACCCATCATGAGAACGTTACAAAATCTGACAACAATGATGACCGTTCCGATGACAATTGATTTCAAATTATAAGTTTTATCGGATAGACTTGGAATGCCGACATACCCAGTCTTTGTGCCGCAGCCATTGAAGCTCCATTATCGATAAGGAACACCATGGCCTCTCTCTCCCACCTGCGCTCGTTCCACTCACTCACTATATTGGCTGCCTTTTTTGGCCCAATTCCGACCACCTATTGACCCCCCATTCAGATTGCGTGTCAGGAGCCTCTAACACGGGGGCCCTCGATTCCCAGAAGCTGAGAAGGGAGGGTAAAAGAGAGAGGGCAAGGGGAAACCTTGGAGGCTTTCCTTCTTTGGCAATTCCATAGTGAGGTATATACCTTGCTGATGAGCTTCTCAGCCTCGGGGTCATCAAGGACCTTCAAAATTTCGTCGCCATATTTTGACACCATCAACGCCGCGGTCTTGGGCCCAACTCCTTTGATTACTCCGCCGGCCAGATATCTGCTTCCAGTATGTGCATGGATACCTCCAAGAAAGGGGTCAAACCTGAGATCAGCATGGCACGAAGAAACACATGCTCTAGCACAACTGAATTTGAGAGCTACCTGCTCACGTTTGGATGTCAAAAAACGAAGGGCGTTTCGGACTTCCTTTGGACCCATAAAAGCATGCTCGGTTGGTTACTATGGTAGCCTACTTCGCATGACACTTTGGCAACTCAATGAAGTGTTCCCGATCCTGATTCTGACCATTGCAAGTCCAATCACCAGCAGACATTGTTGTGTCGTGCGCATCCAAGTCTTACCAAGGTCGTTCCAACCCAGCTACTTAAAAATGAAGCTAGTCAATATTCAACCAATGGGTCGACTATCGGTTATTGCTGTGGGACTACATCACCCTGCCAGCTCTAGATACCTGGAGTGCCAAACTCTACATTCAGAAAAATATGGACTTTCAGAAAATCAGCAAGTATAGAAAGCAAGCATGCCAGAATTCTTCGGGTTTGTGCCCAAGGAGTTACTGATTATGGAAGGATACAAAAGCGAAGAGGATAGAAGCGGCAAACGACAATGAAGCAATAAACTGCATGGGTCTTCAATGCGGGCCCCAATTAATATTCATCTTCACGTTGATTGTGTGTCAAGTGTTACTTGACAATGTAGTTTCCATTAGCATATGCCCAGGAACTCCAATTATGCACGAAAAAAGCTAGTTCGTACATGAATTTTTAAGTTGACAGCTGAACGTGCATTTCTACAAAAAAATGTCCAGAGAAAGGGAAGTAGCTGTTTTCTCAAACTTTTCTTATGAAAAGGTTGACAAAGAGTTCAAGTACAGGTACACTCTGTATGTAATTTTCAGGCAAATGCATTGCCATTCAATCTCAAGCGTATAGCATGTTGATTGTCTGAGTCATACTTTTAACTGCCTTTGAAGGGTAAATCCCTCACCTTTCCATATCTTCTTTCAAAATCGGCATGATCTCCTCGCTCCTCGCCGCTGCAAACTCAATTCCCCACTTTGATTCTTTCCAGTGACCATGAAACAGCATAGATTGGCCCTCTCGAAGTCCCCCTAAAACTCCAACAACAGCAACTACACCTTCCCTAGGAGGTGGTGCCTTTAAAGCCATCTTCTTCCCGTTGTGCCTACTCCTAACCAGAATCTCTTTTCTACCACCTGCATTCTCTCCCCGGGGAATAGGCATTGGACTCGAAGAGCCGATTGGTCGCACCTTTGCCACAGTGTAGCCGTTTTCAGGATTTTGAAACGAGATTCTGACGACTATTCCTTGCAAAGAAATTGCTTCGACAGCTGGTGATGCTTGTTTCTGAACTGCTCTGCGTACTGGCCCTGCTTGTTTCAACAACAAAGAATCGCCTACTGCATTCGAGTTCCCCGGAATCCCATCTTTCGACTCCTGCTCATATCTCTTGCTCGGCGAATTCTGGCTGAGTTCCAGGCCTGGGTTGATTGCCATTCTCTGAGGAGACGGCGTCGTGTTCGCCTGTACCTTGAAATTACTTCTAAACGCTGTTCCATCACTCGCTGGCGCACGGCTTCCATCAAAGTAATTTCCTGCTTCCTGCAGGCAGCATCCTCGCCACTTTGAGGCTCAGATATTCTCAGCAGCAATGCGCTCGTGCGCTCAGATACTCTTTTAGGGTGACTGCATAGGAACAACTCCACGACTGGCTTGTGTAGTAATTAACATAATTAATGATCCCCTTTCAGCGCGATTGATATGATTTTACTTCATGTAAGGCTCTCGTCTTATAAAACCCTCGTTCCTGCATGGTTTCTCAACGTCTATCTATTATGGACAAGAATTTGTCCTCTGTGAAAGATGATCGTCCTTTGCAATTTAGTTTGAAAGGCCATGTCAACTAACAGGCCTCGCTTTAGCCAGAGAACAAAGGCCTGACTGCGTTCCTACAAGTTCAATTGAGAACCAAGAATTCGACAGTAACAAAGCTACGGCGTGATAAGAGTTTAACCTTCATCCGATAAGTCACTCAGGGGTTTTAGCCAATGTTTCGGTTTTTTAAGTTTTCTGGATCTCAGATTGTCCAGAGTGGCGAAATTTCTGCTTGATGCTTGAAAGAATAAATAATTCCACTTCAATTCAGCTTTAAGTGTAGGCTTTCAATGTACTTGCATTTCAGATATTGGAAACGGAATTTAAAGTGTTAAGCACAGGATTTAATAGTAGCCTGCACTGTTCGACTCCCGGCTTCCACGAAAGATAAGATAGGATTTAAAATGCATGGAATTTAACTTGATTAAAAAGCAGAGGCGGAATGTAGTGAATGAATGAATTGACCGATAGCATTCCTCACAAACCAAACCTGAATCTGATGTGCAACATTTCCCCACCGCGTGAGTGGCCGGCACAGGAGCGGAGATGGAGTCCGTTTGGTGATAAAGCAGGACAGGGGAAAACCGTCAACCTTTCAAAAAATTATCCCTAAAGTGCACTAGATGCTGACTGTTGCAGCTGCTCACCTTCTCATTGTCATACTCCGTTGAAGTCAGCGACACCGCCGATAAAGCGGATGACCTCTGCACACTACCCTTTTCCGGGAGCAAATAAGCGAACCTGTCCTGAAATTCTGGAGGAGAAAACAGCCGCTTAGGATTTGTGAAGCCTTCTGAGCTTGACAGAAGGGAGGCCCTGCGCTGTATGGACCTGCTCAATGTGCCTGCGACAGACTTGGCAAACACCGAAGCCATGGGACCCGGGAAGGAGGAGCAAGAGGACATGCGGAACCGCTCCTTGGGATGGGGAAGGCTTTGCACTGAGCGGCTTCTGCAATGGACTCAGCGGCCGCCTCCAAGGGGCCTCCCTTTCGTGACGGCATTCCCCTTTGGAAGGAGTGCAGTGCGGCTATGGCTGCCGGGAACTCACCCGACCTGCAAGGCCTTGCATGCAAACCCT
Source organism: Zygnema circumcarinatum (assembly GCA_037447605.1). Classification (NCBI taxonomy): domain Eukaryota; kingdom Viridiplantae; phylum Streptophyta; class Zygnematophyceae; order Zygnematales; family Zygnemataceae; genus Zygnema; species Zygnema circumcarinatum. The sequence goes on from CM074804.1 coordinate 7,392,998, forward strand.
AATTTTCAACTCCAACCCCCAACTGCAGCCTCTAATGATCTCTGCGTCTGTCGGCGTCAAAAGCCCGCGATGTCTCCAGGCGGCAATCGTCAGAAGAGAGGAGAGGCGAGGTAGGAGAGAGGGAGGATAGAGACAGAGAGAGAGGGAGAGAGAGAGAGAGGCGTAGAGAACGTGACAGCAAGCTACCAAAGCGTCCTCCCGCGCACGACAATGCTGCAGGGGCGGTCTCCGTCCTGCGACAGCTTGCCTCGACGAAATTTTCTCTTCCTTCCGCACACTCCACATGCCATCTGCTTTTAGAAAGCATGTCAAAGCTTCTGCTTCTCTTCCTGGTTGGCTTTATTTGGGGAAGTAGCAACCCTCTCATAAAACGGGGCTCACAAATAGTGGAAGCTCGCAGTAACGAGCAGTCACAAGCTTCTGCCCCTGGTGGTCAACAGCTGACCACTAAACCCGGTTCATCGTTTGTAGCGTTCTCCCGAAGCTTTGCTGTGTTTTGGCTCAACTTGCTGTCCGATTGGCAGGTATATGGCTCGGGTGTATTGCCAGGGGAAACCATTTCGGAAGAGCATGTCTGATCTATCCTGATGTCAATGAAACAGACGGTCGTGCTGAATGGCTGTCCAGACGTTTCTTTGCTATGAGATATCTGCATTAAGCATTAGCACCTGCTTTGATTTAGGTTATCCGTGTGGATTGTGCTGAACTTGGATAAGGGAGGCCTGCATGAGTAAAACGTCAGCCTGCTGAAGCTCCCCGTAACAAGCTCGTATATGTGATAGTTTTCTGCATGCACAGAGCACCTTTCCATATACTTATTGGAGCGTTTCTCTTGTTGTATTTGTTGTCCAATTTTCTTTCCAGTACGTCATCCCCTTCCTGGTGAATTTGAGCGGATCAGTTCTTTTTTATGCCACTCTTTCGGAGGTTGAGATATCCGTTGCAGTTCCTGTGGCTAATGCCACCACATTTTTCTTCACTGCTATTGTGGGTTCCTTGCTAGGAGAACCTGTCGATTTTGTTTATACCGGTGCTGGATTAGGGCTTGTTGTGCTAGGCATGTACCTCTGTGTAGTATGAGGTAGTCTTTTGCTGTCAAAAGACTGCTGTGTAACGCTGCCCGGACCTTTATCACCTGTTTAGTTAAGTCTGTAATGTTCGCAGTTGACCATTGAAGTAGTGTATCTAATCTATGGACATGCGGAAACGGCTATGAACACTGTCTCCTCCTGCTTCTGCTGTTGTATATCTAGTTCGTGTGAGCAGCATTTGACGTTGACATTGCCAGCCTGTTGAAGGGTATAACCGCATGTGGCACAGAGCACTTTGACAACCTTGGACTGAGTTATGGCATATATGCCTCCACAAGTAAGAAGCTGAATGAGGACGAAAGGACTGAATGGCATCACCTTGCTCTTTTCCTGATGACTTGCCGGCGCTAGAGGCAACGGTACTCCCTGTGGCGCCCCATTGCTTCAGTTGCCCGAGGGCTTGCATCGCATTTGGAAGCATGCAGTCCACCGAGCACTTTCGTACTAAAATGAGACATTCTGGTTCTTAGAATGCACATTTATGTTTTTTCTTGTGGCTTTTCTTGGTCATGGATGGGCAAACTTGCATCTGAATAACGGCCCAATTTTTTTTTTTTTTTTTTTTTTTTTTTTTTTTTTTTTGTGCAACATCTAGCGCATGCTTGCCTCTTTTTGGAACAGCACGTTCTGCTGTTAGAGAGCTGGGAGAGCGTGTGCTGCAATGCAGCCGCACCCATATATCCCGCCCTCGTCACCAGCGTTCGCCAATCACTGGCAAGATGCAGTAAAAGCCAGCCACATGAGCCCCTGTTGGAAACTGACCCATGATTTGCAGGATGAGAGCGGGGCTTGTGGGAAGGACACACCAAACATCTTGTCACCATGCAAACGAGAGATAGTCATGGCAGACATGGGTCAGCAGTCCCCATGTGTGTCATGCATGTGGCATGTGGAATGTGGCATGTGGCATGCATTGACGACAACATCCATCGTTAATGGACGCGCTACAGGACACAACACGGTCCATGTCTCCTCCATCAATTTCCCTTCAGCTTCATCTGAAACACGATGCCTTCATGAAAGCCATTGTCAACAGGTATCCGCAACGCTTCTTGAACATCCAAGTTGTGTGAGGCTGCCAAGGCCGAAAGCATCTTCCCAATGCTGCACACATACAACGCAATGTTGGAAATCACAAACCATTTTCTGCTACTCAATCAACCTTGCATTTCTAGGGAAAGAAAGTTCTTTCCCCATAGACACCAGCAATACTGCTCAGACAAAAGGGAACTGGCAACTGCATCCGTGTTTCGATCTGCATAGGACGGACATACGCACAAGTAAATAAAAAGTCTGGAAGTAACCCAGCTGCTCAAGAGAGGAGGGAATGCAACTTTAGAGTCTTTAGGGCTACTCACGAGTTCCATCTTGTGACGTATCCAAGAATGAAGCAGGGGGGCCTCGCAGGCCTTCCTTTCATGATCGCCACAACTGTATCGAAAAGTAGCCCTAAGCTTTCATGCTGGTAACCTATGCGTAGTAGTAGGTCAAGGCCTCAGCGGATTCAGCCAAATATGCATTCCACAAGTGCTGCATAGAAGGTCAGTAAGTGGCCTAAATCCCTCACCATCTCGTCCTAGGAATGAAGGGAAGAAGGGAAGGATACAGATGTCAGCTCCTAAGATAAAGTCGAAGCCCTCGGGATGCTTTTCAAGAATGGACTGAATATGTTCCTCGTTGCCCCAGTTAAGCTTCGCACATTCCAGTGATCCTGTACAAGGGATGGTGCATAAAACACGGAGTACAGTCAAAGCATTGAAACAAGCAAGCATTCTCATAAAGCAATAGGTTCAATCAATATGGCACTCATACCATACGTGCATCTTTTTATTTCTTGATGGTTCCCCAATGGACCAGAGATACAAAGATGATACCCATTAGAAAGAATCTCACCATGTGAGCCAGCTGTATAGGGACCATTTCTTGATCTCTGAAGCTCTGCATTTCGCTCCATCACCTAGAAAAACTCTCTCCAATAGATACAGTTCAAAAATTCTGAAATAAAGCTTTGGCCATTCGTCTAGTTCGCACGCTTAGCTCCAATCTTTGCATAGCCATTGCCAACCTGAACCAATCCTTTGGAAAGCACGCCATTACAACAACATCGAATACGAACCCTTTCACCTTCAGAACGGTGTCATTGTGGTCCGTCATCACGACTTTGGAGCAGAATTTTGAACATAGAATCCCTGTGAGTCCTGAGACAGCATAGAGCAGGAGTGGTCCAATGATAGGCTCAAAAGAAAGACCTAAAAACCAGCAGACGGTGAAGCTTAAGACTCAGCTGTGCCTTAAATCTTAGTCCTTTAGTTCCAAACTGACTGATTTAAGTGAAATGCAGTGCTCGACGATGAGAGCAGACGCCCCCCCCCCCCCTCTATGATCTATCCTCCATCAAGTGAAATATTTTGAAGTTCTGACTACTGCTATAATGTTGCCTCACCAACTCCGGAGCCAAGTTCAAGAATCGACGCTCCTGCAAAATCCTTCTCGTGTTGGCATAGATAATCGTTTAATACTTCAGCTCCAATCCAAACCAGCTGTCCTGTTAGATCGAAGTCGGCTGCAAGAGCAGATCACAGCACCAGCAGCTCGAGAGTTATTTGAATTTCTGTCATGCGCCGACGTTTCATTCCATGTCCGTACATCCAAAAAACAAAAAAATCTGCAGAACAAGAAATTCCATTCGTTTATATATACCAATTGTGAAAAAAGTCTATTTTGTCACTAATATCCATCAAAAGGTATAAAATGTTGAATCGAATTGAAGATGAGTTGCAAACAGAAAAAAGTCAAGGCAAAGTTGCTTCTTTGCAACTGACACGAATGATAGGCTTTGTAAGACTGTAGATGACGTGAATTCTTAGCAAAGCCTTCTCTGTCCAATTATGCTGAAAAATGTCTACCTGCACTGAAAACCTTAAGTGCCAAAAGAAACAATGAGACACCACCATTTTCTACTGAATGGCACAATCATGCAAAGGTCATATTCTCCTGCATGCACGTTAAGCAGAGGGTAAAGTTTTGCAGGTTTGCCAACAGCCAAGGTGCCTACTTGACGACGCTTGCAGGGAGTAGGCGGAGAGAGAAAATCCTCCAATGTGGTAATCTCGAAGGACATAGCTGAATGGATATTTAAGATGAGAAAACTAAGTCAACTTTGCTCAGAACAAGGACAAATAATCCGGTCTAGGGTTTAGCCTTTGGGCACAGGCTGTTATCAGTTTTCTCAAGCAGAGTTACGACTCTGCTTTCAGGTCTATCTGTTGATATTTGGGAATGTCCTCACTTAAACTGGTTACGGTTAGGTGAAGTTTCAACGTTGAGACATGTCGTTTAAAGTATACATCCAGTTCTGACCAATCAATGCCTAGAAATGCAAACGGATTGAATGTTGATAAACTATGGAGCCTGAAAGGATTGTAGAAGTGCGATAAGGCATGCCGCCACTGTTCATAACTTCGAGCATGCAACAGATTTTAGACTCTAGCCTCACTTCACTTCAACAAGTACTCATGTAATTCACAGTTCAAATCTAAAACGATAGCAAGATCTTTGGTCGAGGTGGTTTGGAATAACATCTTAAGGAAAGCTGGAATGGCTTTACCTTTCATCCACAAAGAGAGAAGATTCAAAATATGATTCTGAATCCAAAGCTTCTCTCTCTGCACCGGCGACCTGCTCGTGAATTATTCTCCTTTCATTCGTGTCCTCCTCTTGAACCTGGCGTGATTCTCTCATCGCCTCCATTATCACCAGCGATAATTTCAAAGCTCTGGCAGCACTCTGAAATCGCAGCAGGAATTTTGCCCTAACGAGAGATTCACGTTCGATTGCAGAATTGCATTGAAACGCAACAACGATCGCTATGTCTGAATCGCTCCTGCGTTCAAGAAACCGTCTAGAAAATGATCTGCAGCAAACAAGGAGAATGGAAGGAGGCTGCCAGTTTTCAAAACGGTGAATTCACTCTCAGATTGAATGCAGGCTGACGAACATCAATCCATGGAGTCTCAGGCGCTTACGTTATGGCATCCGTGGAGGGCCCGTGAGTGAGGAAACGGGAGGGAGAATGTTCGCAATCCGAGCACTGGCTAGCTCGCGCTTGTGTTCCCTTCCCTGCTTGAACAGCTTGGCCAGACCGTCTGAACGGTTTCTGAAGCAAAAAAGCAACGCTGAAGTAGCTTCCAGCTACCCTACGCTCTTGCACAGGTGTGATAATGATAAATATGTTGTGTGAGGGAAGCCGCGCAAGCTTGAAGAATTAGGCGAGCATGTTTTAGACGTCTGGTGTGTCGCAAGTCTGCAATTTTGCGTGGAGTATTCCGTCTTAAGGCATTCTCTCCATGCTTTCTTCCTTGATGTTCATGGTGTCTGAGTAGATGAGCAGTGGTCACCGTGAAGACAAACTGTACCTCCCTTTGCTTGAATGAAATGAAGGAGAGAATATCTGCGTCAAAAGAATGACTTTTACAGCATGTCTTTTGGGTTTGATGCTGCATTGGCTGGATGGAGTATTGGATTAGAGTTCGTAGTAAAAAAGGCCATTGCAGACCAATGAACGGCTTACTGAGGATTTTTCAAAGCTTGAAGCTAAGGAAATGAAAAGTATAAAAAGGCGTTGATGGCAAGACGGATGGCCTAATGTACGAACAAATGAGCGCATTTTTATCACTCAGGAAATTGGAGGGGACAAACAACAGCGGACTGACGTGGATATCCTCTGCTCACTTTATGTTGGTCTACAACATTTGATCGATCAAATACGTTATCATAAAGTTGAAGTTGGAGTGAATTCGCGTGCATTGTTGTGAGATGTACAGCGGGGTTTGGTGGAGTTCAGGTTGATCTCGGAGAAATCCACTAAAGCAATGGCTGATCCTGAAGGCAGCACAGCTAACCTGGAGCCTTCACAACGATCTCCAATGGATACGCTTTTCAACCAAAAAAAGGTTCTTCGAACACTCGTGAGGCAGAAGCTTCGCCAGCTTCCATCGGAGCAGCGAGCAGTTGAAGGTCAGCATCTGACTTACGCCAACAAACTTAATATGCATAGAGTTTGACATTTTATGTGCGGAGCAATGGGACCCTATGTATATGCAGATCCTGCTTCTTGTTGTCCAGCATATCTCGGCAGATATGGTTAGTTTACAAGATATCGATAGTTCAATGGTTATGTCGGACTAAAGCACTATGCTTGATCTATAAATCATTGTGTCATTCGGATCTTTTTTTTGGTTCTATGTGATGATGTTACTCCAAGCAGATTAATCATTGTGGGCAATGTCAGTCACCTTGCAGATGATGCAGTGCAGCAGCACATCCTGGCAGCAGATTGGTTTCAGAAGAGTCAGAGAATATGTGCCTACATCAGCTGCGCTTCCCTTCGAGAGGTAGCCACCGACACACTTCTTGCTCGCATCTTGGAATCACACAACAAGTCGCTCTATGTGCCACGTGTCCAAGACAAACAGAGCCACATGTGCATGCTCCGAATCCGCAACACAACGGAAGATGTCGCAGCCAACAGCATGGGCATCATGGAGCCCACACCCATCCTGCCAGATGGGACCCCCCGCGATGATTGTAAGTATAAGAAGCCTCCTTTTCTCGAATGCTTTTCTCTTTTTTGTGGAGGGAGGGTCTCAGAATCCTTGGGATATGTGGCTACATGTCACAGTTATCGACAGTGGAGCACTAAACTGGATTGTCCAGTTTCGGAATAGGCATATCTGAGAATGTGGATTTTGCGGGTGTCTGGGTGCAGTGCTGTCTGCAGAGGAGCCTTTGGATCTATTGCTTCTTCCTGGTATCCCACAAAATCTCTCCTTTCTTTTTGTCTCACATACCTGCACGTTTGTTCCCAAATCACGGGCCACTAAGTGGAACCCAACATGTACAAGTCCAAACTCGAGAGGTCGACGTTGACCTCTCGAGTTGGCACATGTTAAGTTCCACATGTCAGTTTTTTCAGGGTTGTGATTGATCCACTCAAGCCGCATGATCTCCACTGCAGCCATGCATTCTTAACATCATCGATCTGCTGCAATTTGCAGGACTTGCATTCGACCGCCTCGGTGGTCGTCTTGGTCGTGGAGGAGGGTGAGGCTTTCCAACCATGGGCAGTGAAAAGGTTAGGGTCAGTGTTAGGGTTAGGGTCAGGGTCAGGGTTAGGGTTAAAATAGCTGAACGTGGTGTCTTTATGGAGCTTCTGTATGTTGAAGTTTTCAAGGACTTCGAGTTGCCTTGCTGTACTGCTCAACTCAGCACTTTGTAGTGAACATCGGTTCATTGTCAACTCGTGGTTTTCATTGATGTCGAAATTCGTGTTCGAACTTTATTCCATGAGATAGCCCTACACTTACCAAGATTGTCGCTGTCCTTTTCTGCTGGGTCAGATACTACGACCTGTTCATTCAGACGTACTTGGAGCGAGCCAAAAGTAAAGGATGGCGCAGGCCCCTGCTAGGTACTTCTACCGAGCAGATGTTCCCTGCCATTTATTGTTGTCCCACGCTTGATAGTTTTATCAGAATACCAAATAACGAGAGAAATTTCATCCACATGAGCTTTGACCCGTCTCCCTGCCTCCAACTTTCCTTGTTTCTTTCTTTGTTGACAGTGGCCCTCTCCTACAAGATACAGATACAAGAGGAGGCCATCCCCATGGACCAAACGGATGTGCGGGTGGATGCCGTGATGTCAGCAGACGGCCTGCTCACGTTTGCACGCAAAGAGGAGCCAGTCCTTGGACCCAGCCTTTAACGTTTCGAAGTTTTAGGGGATCCCCACGATGCATATTCTTCAGGAGAGAGATGAAGTGCTTGGTTTCGGACATTGACTTCAAGTCCTCTGTACAATGGTTATGATAAAAAACGAAATGACAATACAACGGCTTTTTGGCCCTCCAGACAGGTGTGGTGGAAGTGTGAAATGGCTTTTGTGAGTACAGCAGGGGAAGGCAATCCTATGCCAAGACAGTATTTGTCTTTGCAGAGCAGAATTGGTGTACAAGCCCTTCCATGGAGCTTCGCGTTTCTTATGTGCGTTCAAAGGTGGCGCTCTTCCTTTTACCCCATTCTCTCGTCCCGGTCTTGGCTCCCACCGCCGTGCCCATCTCTTGCTTACTTTTTGCTGTGCCGAAACCTCCGCTTCTTCTATCGTGTGTGGTGAAAGTAACCCTCAACCAGTGCAAGCCCAGGCCTGAGTGCACCGCAAGCGGTTGACCAAGAGTCAACGTTTGGCAACATCATAGGGCAACACCAAAGCTCCAGCCCCCCCAAACCTTCCTTCCTTCGCGTTCCATTCCTTTTCTTCCAGTAATTGGGTGGTTTCTTCACAACGAAATGTGCAGAACGAGAGGGCAATGTTTCATGTATTCGCAACTAACTTTGAAAGAACTACAAAATAAGAAGAACGCATCAAACAGCCCTTGTTTGAAGCAGCGAGTCGAGCAGCATGTCTGCTAACCTCGCAGCCGTGAGTAATAGAGCAAAATCACAGATCACAAAATGTACAATGGTCCTCCTCTCACTGCGTGCAGCCTGCACACAATGTCACATGTTTGCTCTCTATGGGCACATATGTGCGCTCAAGATAAGCAGACACATGCTCACCATGGGCACTCGCCTGTATCAAAACCAGGGTTTGACTTCTGTATGTATGCGTCTACCCCCACCCCCCCAAAAGTATAATATCTATCTCTCTCGTGTCTCTCGCTCCTCCGTTCCAGAGGAGGAGCCCCCTGCTGTCAGCTTGTGGAGGCCGAACAAAATCACTGCCTGGAGGTCCAGCGATACATTTACTAAGCGCAGGGCTACTGGGGGTTGAAAGGATCAACATCGTTGCTAGGCAGAGAAAACGGAGCTCCCTATGAGACGCCGCGCCCTTTAGGGCAAACGGATGGATGCATTTCGCCTACAAAAAAGACACACTTTGGACTTACTGTTGACGCAGAGGAGGGGAGGCCCCCATGTCCTGTACAAACGGCAGGATAGTGATAGGTTCAAAGGGGAGCAGACTCGGGGGAGGCGGAGAGGGAGAGGGAGGCGGAGGAGGAGATGGAGGCGGAGGGGGAGAGGGAGGCGGCGGGGGAGAGGGAGGCGGAGGAGGAGAGGGAGGCGGAGGGGGAGAGGGAGGCGGCGGAGGAGAGGGAGGCGGAGGGGGAGAGGGAGGCGGCGGAGGAGAGGGAGGCGGAGGAGAGGGAGGCGGAGGAGATTGACGAGGAGGAGGCTTTGGACTCCCCCCACCCGACCCTGAACAGGACCCGCAGCTCCCTGAAAAGCAGCACTGCCCCGCAGGACAGGGGTAGCCGCTGTATGCCGCCCCGCAGCTCCCCTCCGGCACCCCGAACCCGTTGCTGCATTCTCCCGCGACGGGGTTCAGCAGCTGCTGCGTGAAGTAGAGCGCCCCCCCGCTGCCCTTCACGGTGTAGTTCCGCCCGTCGCCGCTCCCCTTTACGGCGAAATAGTTCCGGCAGTGGTCACCCGCCTCGCCCCCGTCGTAGGTGCTCGTGAAGTCGACCCACGAGCTGATGTAGGGGTCCGTGGAAGACTCGCTGAGCTCGTGGAAGAGGGTGGAGATCATGCCGTCAACGCCTATGTCGCCGTTGGGGGCTTGGAACCACGGGTATGCGCAGCTGGTCACGCACTGCAGGGGAAATGGGGGGAGGGGGGGAGAGAGAGGGGGGAGGGGGAGGGGGAGCGGGAGAGGGGAGAGAGGAGAAGAGGAGGGAGAAGGGAGGGAGAGAGGAGAGGGAGAGGAGAGAAGAGAGTGGAAAGTAGAGAGAGAGGAGAGAGGGGAGAGAGGAACGAGAGAGAATGGAGTGGGAGGAGAGAGATGGGGAAGCGGAAGAGGAGGACGAATAAGTCAGGCCATGGCGATGAAGGCTGCATCTGAGTTTTGCGGCATCCATACAAGAGATAATAGACTGCTTTGAGTCGCCATTTTCATTCCGTCAACTAAAGTATGCACTGCCCTAATGGCACGACGAGCATACGACCCCAAAAACGTGCACGAAGTGGAAATGAGTGGTTAGCCGGCTGACCTGCGTCTCCGGATTTCCCACCCAGACCATCTTCCCCCCCCACGAGTTGGACGTGTGGTAGCCGCAAATGTACGAGCAGAAGTCCTGCACTTGCGTGCCTGCGTCCGTGAGAACTACGTAGATGGCGTCCAGGTTCCGCGGGAACGCGCCGGCGGCAACCTGCGCATGCATGCATGCAGCGGCAGGTAAGACAAGGAAGGAAGCACGCCCTCAGTACAGGGTGCAGGACAACGAAAAGAAAACTGGGCATCCTTCTAATGAAGGAACATGCATCTCCTCGTCGATGCAATGCGACTTCCTTTCATCCCAGTTTTCGGATCAAGTATTTTCTTTTTAAAACTAGAAGAAACTGAAAAGTAGAATCTTTAATATATTTCTACTACGCTGGCATACCGAGCTGTCGATGGTAGCCCAAAGCTGCGAATGCTGAACATTGTTGCCATAAGGGCTCCCAACGCTTGCTTCCCCCTGCAAGCAAGCAATGGTAGCAAACAATTGAAGGTTGAATAACAAAGTCAAGAACCTAAACTTCACACTGTAAAAGAAACGCTTCAAAAAAGCTTCAAGTTTCACCCTATGAAACTTCTTGACCCCAACTCTTAATCTCTCCGTAATCCGCACCTCAACCTAGTCATTTGAACCAAACCTACGACCCTAAATTACACCTCAAAACGAACTCCTCCACTCCGAACTACCCACTTTAGACCGGTCCAATCTGTACCCCACGATCCCTATCCTACTCCAAAAAGAGCGACCTCCAAAACCAATGCAGGGCAAGCGCTATGGTTCGAACCCCGAGAGTGATCTCCCCCGAGACGTGGTTTCCCTCCGAGTCATAAAAAAGCTGCGCCACATTCCAGAGCTGCGCAGCGCTGTCCGGAGTCTGCTTCATGCTCTCGTCTCCGAGGGAGCGAATGAACCCGCGAACAATGCTCTTTTGGCTCTCCTTCCAGCTCCCATACCACACAAGGTATATGGAGATCGGGTTGTGCAGGACGGGCCCCCCATGATAAGGAATGTTTTTGGGGGGCAGGTTGGGCCCTCCGGGAGTCGGAGTGAGGTCCAAAGGCGAGAGGGAGTCCAAGGCTTCTCCTCCTCCTCCGAGGCTTTGGGGATCGGAGAGAGAGGAGAGGGAGGAGGCCTGCTCGGGGGCGGTGCCGGAAGCTTCGAGGAAGGAGGTGTGGGAGTGGATCAAGCACACCCCAAGTCTCGACCGTTTCGCATCATCACCTGCGGAGGGGTGAGGGGGGGTCAGACAGAGGAGAGGAGAGGAGAGGGCTGCTGGGAAGGGCAGCTCCATCTGGAAACCTGCATTGACTCGCATTGACCTGCGTTGACTTACGTTGACTCGCATTGACCTGCATGGACTTGCATGGACCGAGGAGGGCCCACCTGGGCCGGCGGTCGTCTGTGGAATTGCGAGGGTGGCGGAGCCGCGCAGCTTCGTCGCTGCTGCCGGCTGGGGTGCTGTGATTGGGGGGGGGGGGGACACGTGTCAGGCTTAGTGGGCCTCCGGGAGGAGCGCATGAGAGGGAGAGGAGAGCGACAAGAGAGAGAAAGAGAGAGAGGAGAGGGAGGGGAAGGGCGGGGAGGGAAGGGAAGCGTAGACCGTGGGAGGGAAGAGAAAACTTGGGGAGGGGGGGGAGGAAGGGGAGGGGTGAGGGAGGCGGAGCAAGGTAAGGGACACTATGGATGGCAGTGAGGCAGGCGAATCCTCCCTTCCAAATAGACGGCTTGACTTCAATTCAGCGCAAGAACCGAATAAACTTCTTAAATGGAGAAATTTAAACGTGCGCTGAAAAATTCCTCTCATTCAGAAGAGGAGCATTTCTCAATGCGGAGGCGGAGGAGGCTCCTCGTGCTCTAAACAAAGGGGAAAAAAAAAACTCCAAAGGGGGAAAACTTTGAACTTGCGCTCCTCCATACATTCGAGAGAGGAGGCGGAAACGGGCCCTATTTCCCGGAAGCTGCCGCCAAGGAGGGGACACGTGGCAGGCAGCGAGAGGAGGGCACTGACCTCGCTGGGAGGCCTCCACCCGCCCCACGGTGGGGCCCACCATGAGGACTGCAAGGACAGCTGTCACCACGAGATTCGCTGCCGAGGACTGCCGCCACCTCCGACCGGAGGGCGGAGGCGACATTTGGGACAGAGAGAGAGAGAGAGGGAGGGAGCGAGGGGAGGGAAGAAGAGACACAGGAAGCGAGAGGGAGCGAGAGTGGAGAGAGAGAAGGAGAGTGGAGAGAGAGAGGGAGAGTGGAGAGAGAGAGGGAGAGCGGTAGAGAGAGGGAGAGAGCTCTGCGGGAGTGTTCGCAGAGACGGCGGCGCCCTCCCTCTTGTCAGCGCCGCGCGGCACGTCCGCCGGCGGCCGCCGAGGGCCCACTCGCTCGCCGCCACGTGGCGCTCCTTTTCACCCGCCGCGGTCCAGGGGCCCTGCCGTCCTCAAAACAGAAAAAGTATATTTATTTTCGATTCAATATGGGATACTTGGTAAGCCCTGTACTGGCTCGGACTGGCTGTGACGGGTCAACTGTCGGAGATTCAGTCAATGGGGTTCCTCAGGGTGTCCGTTGCGCCGACATTGTTCGTACAATCGAATCTATTACTTTGGCTACGCGTCGCGCTCTCATTGGTGCCTTACGGTCACCGATCCGGTCCCACTAACGATCGGTTCCACGTGACGTGCACCCATTGGCTTACAGGGACCGTCACACGTGGAAAGGCGTTCCGTGATTGGCTGCGCGGCGGCTGCTCTGATTGGGTGCCGCTGAAGGTGAAAGGCGCCGAGCGGGCAAGCCACGACGAGTTGGTGGAGCGGCGGCCTTTCCATGGAGGCTGTTGAACGGCGAGACGGCCTACGTGGACGTCCGAACCCGTAGAACTGTTACATTCGTAATAACGCATAGAAAATAAAATGGCATTCGATCTCTCCATGGGGGTGTCGTCAAATGGCCAAGGCCATGGCCATGGACATGGACATGGACATGGACATGAATTTCATGGATGTTATGGACAAAGGCAAAAGGTAGTACAGTACCAAAGGAGAAGCGGTCACACATGACCCAGGAATGGAAGGCAAGCTTTGAGCTGAACTCTGCTTGTAGGCCCCGCAACAACACGGGCTTTAGAGGCTGCCGGTGTACCAGGGGTTTCAGACTTGCTTGGGCAACGGTATCAAATCAGGAATTGCTTGCTAGAAATTCTGACCCTGGACAGTGGCAATTCGCAGTAATCAGGGTTGGCTTTGCTGTGTTACGGAGTCCCCTCACTGTCACCTTTAGCTACATCTACGTCCTACGAGGTTGGTACTTAGTGGGCCGTGCCATACAGAGGAACCTTTAAGACGTTCACACATCGCCTGGCAACGCGTTTTCACGGACAGGGTTTCTTTTTTTCGGGAAAAAATAGTTTTGTTTATTTTCTGGATGGCAACAGTGTGCATGCGAATAGCTCCAGACTGGAATGAAAAACTTCACTCGCCAAGGCTTGCAGGTGTACAGACATTGGTGAGTACACCTTTTCAGCGAATGGGAGATCCGCGTTGCACACATCTCCAGTCGAGATTCCCTTACAAACGTTTTGCTTTGCCCGAGCTGAATAGTATTGAGCACAATGACAAGACGAGTCGCCAAATGGCCCTGTTCCGCATACATTGGCATACAATTCGGCGAATCGTGCTAAGATGCCATTTGGCGTGTCCTTATTGGAAACGGTTGACTTTTACCCCTTGTCGCTGGCTTCAAAGCCGGAGCTGCAATTGCGGGCGATTCCCCCGCTTCTTCTGAACTCCTGATTCAGACTCAGGTCATAGCCAGGCTCTAATGTCTATATACAAAGTAACTACAGTTGAAAACATCCCCCATTCCATTTACAACAACTAAACTGACCAACAGGTAAACTGAACTAGAACTGCCATCACCTCAGAACGGTTTTGCCACAGGTTCTCCACGCCGGACCGGGGGGGGGGCTTCCTCATCGCTGTCATCCAGCCTCTTCCGCGGCAAGGCGAGCATCTTCAGTCCCTTGAATATGAGAGCCACTTCAACATCTCCATCATCCTCAACAATCCCCCCAACGGACCCAATGGACTCGGACAACGAGGGGTCGTTCGAACCTCTCCGGACGCCACTCCGGGGAGGGCGAGGCACATCAGGAGCACTCCATGAAGTCGAACGAGTTTTTGACGGCGCTTGCTCTTTCTGCAGCTTAGTAATAGGGTCATCTGCAGGAGAAGAGTTTGGGGGAGCCCACCCAGGCAAGCGTCTCCTTGTCGGCCGTGAGTCGACCTCAGATTTGTTCTTGTCAGGGGAGCCTCCGGGGTCCTCCATTCTGAGGCTCGAACTTGAGCTCTTTCTTGAGAGGCTAAAGGTGAGGGGTCCGGAGAAAAAGGACCCCGGCCTTGTCCGTTTGTCAGGGCTCTCTTCACTCACCCTGTCACTTGAATCAGGCCCTCGGTCCATCTTCCCAACCTTCAAAATGCCGCCTCCTTGCTGGCTACCACTTCCAGGAAGAATGGAAGATGGAGGGCTTGAAGCGGGGCGGGAAGGACTATGCAAGGGCCTATCTTCACCCTCATTATCGGCAACGGGTGCCCTTATTGAAAACTTGGGGAGAATTCCTGTGAGGTGACGAGTTGCAGTTGGGCCCTGCACTTCTTTCATACTGACACCAGGTAGTTCTGATGGTGCTGGGTTACTATGGTAGAATTGATAGGCAGAGCGGATGAGTGTGCGTGGGATGTGAGTCTCCAGAACGCTGCGAGGAAGGTAGTCGGACAGCTGGCAGAGCTCGTCCAGGAAGATAATTTGAGAGAAGAGGGAGGCTCTGCACGAACAGCACTCATCCCCGCACACAACTACAGTATAAGTAAGAAAATCAAACAGTTCAGTGACATGTCAATCTAAAGTTAAGAACCCCATACATAGAGCCCATGGAAACCCACCATGGAAAAGGCCCAAAACCGTCTGCCCGTATGCAAAACTTGAAAAAAACAAAAATAACACCTACCTAGATTTCCTCAACTCTGTCCGTACCTGTTGCTGGTCTCCCAGTCTGTCAGCGCTATAGCTGCAGCACACTGCACCAATATCTGCATTCTCCGCTGTATGGCATCCTCCGCGGGGGCGCTGCTCCCGAGCTCGTCGTCCTCGTACCCTCCGCTCGGGGTCCTCCGCAGCGCCCTCTGCTGGGCGAGAAGCTCACGCTTCAACTCCCGCCGCTCTACTCCTGCACTCTCTGAACCCTCCACCAGAGAATGCATGCACCTGCAGGGGGGCTAACATGTAGCTTCAGCACAGATCACTCACTCTTCCTCTTTTCCCCCCCGCCCCTTCCCCCTCCCCACCCAGACAGCATGCAAAGTGGGTATCGAAGAAGGTCCAAGAAACGCGATAGCTGCAGCATGTTCAAAGGATGGAGAGTGTGGGTGACGAAGGGAAGGAGTGCTTCAAGTTCAGAGCGTACCTGGCAAGGCAGTTTACATTGTTGCTAAACCCACCGGTAGAGCGATTGAAGGCTGCTCCTTGCCACACCTCCGACTTCATGAATGCAGCAAAGAGGTACGGCAGCAGTGCCCATGTGGAGTCCCCAACCCCCCCTATGTCCAGCAGCATTGCCAGCACATCCGGCGTAGTAACCTCTGCTCTCCGCATGGCTCCCACTCTGCCTGCAACTCGTCGAACTTGGGCCACATATCCATTTTCTGGGGCTCCCCGAGGGACATACATAGCCATGGATTGCAGAGTGGTGAAGATGAGAGGTGTGCTCGCTTGTAGGACATGGGAAGAGGCAGTTGCCAGCAGATGTAGGAGGTGCAGAGTGTGGCCAACTTGGATGCAGATAGCTACTGCAAGTTCTAGGTTTGATATGTCTCTCAGGCAGGACCGCCTTCGCTTCTCCTGATGCATGTTTGCTGCAAGTGCTATTAACGTGGCTTTATTTGCACGCAAAATCTCCTCGAACCGGTTGAGCAAAGCCATTAATATTTCTCTCGCTTCTCCGGCAAATCTGTCCACTCCATATGGGCCAAAACATCGTACATAGGCCTCTAATTCCGGCACACTCACAGTAAGTTTTCCTGCTCCTCCAACAGGCACTGCAGTGCTGTGAAAAGCCTTCTCAAAGGGTGAATACAAAATCCCCAAGTTCTTAGCGTCACATACCACAGTATGCATGAACGTAGCGGCAATTATTCGCATGACTGGGGTGGAGTTTGCCATCTCTACTTCCGTCTGGTGAAGGTCTCGCATGCGGCCGCTGTACGCCTCCAAGAGGAGAGTCTCCCTGAAAGTGTGAGAGAGGTCCGCAGTACAATGCTGCTCTATCACATGGATGAGGGCAGCATATTGCCTGATGCCCAGCTCAAACGTAGAGGGAGAAGTGAGCTCTCCATTGGGCTGGATGGCACTCCGGATACGTTTCTTTATGTTGCTTGCCAGTCTCTCCCTCAAATACTGCAACACAGTTGGAGCAGTCCGTTTCTTAATGTAATGCAACTCCGATCCAACCCTACTTGAACAATCAAGGGGGCCCAATAAAGCATGGGAATGTATTCACAACGATAATGCCATTCCTTTGCATGTATTCTCTCACCTCTCGGGGGACGAAGACGGTCCCGGCAATGTTCATAGGCTCCATATCATTCAGCGCTGAAACCAATCCGGTCAGCCTGTACAGAGCTGCCTCCAATCTGCCCCAACACACAGCTACCTTCACACTCTCAACATATCCTCTATAGCCAGATAACGTTAAGTACCACACACCCAGGTTCCCGCAAGTGTTCGGAAAGCATAAGATAATTGCGAGAAATCAGGGCACGACACATTGGTCTACTCGGCCACCTGCAAATGCTTCCAGTAATCAACCTTTCTCTCAAAGGGCTGCAGCTATTTGAGAAAAAGACCACCTGCTGCCGTGCAATCCTTGCGGGCCCTTGAACCACTAGTAGACAGCCAAACTCTTTGGCCAAAAAGTGGTAAGCTAGAATGCTATGCTTCCGAAACAAGTGGCAGTCAATATATGAGTTACAAGCAATACAGGAAGAGCTTGAAGCCTTTAAGAGGAGAGTGGCCGTACCCTTCAAGAGCATGCTTTTGCGGACGGCTCTCATCCCCTGGCAACATGGCATTGGTTGTACTTGGCTGCTTTGTGGGGGGCAAAGTTCGAAGATACATCATCAGCATGGCCGCTTGTTGGGGCTCCAACTGCACACGGAAAGTTGCAAGGGGGCTATAAATAAAATCTCCACATTCTGCACCATGTTCTCTTTCGTTATCTCCCCCAGAGGCAAGATTCAAAGTTATCCTAAAAAAGAATCCAAAAAACCTGTGCGAAAATCTACGTACAATGTCCATCACAAGACCCCCACAAACCGCTACAAAAACAAAGCATAGACTCTGAGTGGCTGAGAAGTGGACGAAGAAAAAAGGGTAGAAACCGAGATCTCAAAAAGTGGGTAAACTAACCTTGGAAGCAAGCCCTGTCAAGCCGCTGCCTGAGTCGAGGAATGCGAGGAGAAACTCTACTCCTCCCATTAGAGCCTCTAAGAGGGAGTGGGCATAGTCAACAGCTGCTCTCTTCAGCTTAGATGCCTGCATGCCCCTCAGAAAGAGAATTCCACTAACTCGTCTGCGTGCAGGTGCGGAAAGAGGGGAAGAACGGGAGGGGAAATAGTGAGAGTGAAGACATAGAGCGAGAAGAAATGGAGTCGCTCCTTCAACAGGCCTCAACTGTCAGCAGACAGTTTGAATAAGGTCTTAGCAGGACAAGGTGAAGGATGTCCGACCTCATCCGGAGCAGATGGATGAATATTCTCCAGAAACGCACATGCAAGCAACATCCATGCAGGGCAATGCTTGGGGCATCCTTGCGGTCCAAACATGGTGTATCTGAAAACCTGTGAAAAAGTTCACAGCAGAGCAAACTCGTCAAACACAGAGAACAGGCATGACTGCACAGGGCAGGAACAACCATTTCACAATGAACAGGAAGGCTGCAGGCACAGCTATGTTGAGGCAGACTATTACCGTGACAAGATTATGACGGTAGAAGCAGAGGGCCTTCAGAGAGGAGCATTCGCGTAGTACATCCTCCAACTCATCCACGTGCCTGTTGAAGAATGGGCCAATTAAGCAGTGGAAGAAGCGAGACGAAGGCCCTACATTTTGAGAGCTCCAAGACTCTGATCCCTCTGTTGCTACTGAACCTGAGAGCCGTAATACGACCTCTTTGACGTTCCTGAAGATGGAATAAGTGCAAATCGCAGGGAAGAGCGTAGATACTATGCACAGAAAGGACATTGGTCCTCACCTCGACCAATAGTATGCGATGTTACACTCAGTCACAAGGCCTGCCTTCGTATCACCTGCGGTGGCCTCCTCCACCTGCTGAAGGCTCACAGGGGAATCTGATGCAGATAAGGCAGCAGATAGGCGAAACCAGTCTTCACGAAAGGTTTGCCAAGACATCTGTCCAGCCCATAGAGCCCATAATGCCACGACGTTACTTTTCAGACAGTTCAGGAAAGGTTCTGCAATCCTTCATTATGACGAGCGTAGCTTGCCAATACTAATTCAGTAGTAAAAACCCAAAATAGACCTTAATGGGCTCAACCGTATCGACATCTCTTAAAACTGCCAAGGCGGGAGCCCTTATAAGAATTTCAACGTTCAATGACCCACTGCTTTTACGAACTGCCAAATCCAGCTCTTCTCTGACACATTCCATGCCAACCACTTTTTTTTCAATCTCCAGAGGCAGAAAGCTGCTTTAAGCTCGGTGGAGGGCAAACAAAGGCCATCCTTTGCATCTCTTGCTCTACAACTAATTACTATCTCAACATTTAGGCAATAAAGTGGCAAGCTCCATACCGGCACACCTCCCGCTATGACGTCATTTTCGGTCTCCACCATGACCTCTAGGAGGTCCGCCACTGTCACCTTCAAGCTTGTGATGAGAACTTGGAGAGCCGCGTTCCATGGCAGTTCTCCGTAATTGACAGTCTCCATGAGAGCCTTCACCCTTGTAGCCGCTACTTTGAGGCCAACTGTAGCATGGCCTTGTACAGCTGCAGGACCGCAACTACATAACTACATCAATAAATGAGAGAATGGTAAGAAAAACAGCATGCGATTAAGACCTACACTAAGCTTGAGTTCGTTCCAGCTTCCATATAGGCCTCTCTCAAAATCACTACCTGCGTAAACACTCCACCAAGTTCACAATGGGAAAGCGAATAATCCAGAAAGCTAAAAACAGCAATGTCGAGACTTCAATCAGATCACTGTTCAAAGATACGATTCAACACGCAGTTAGCACAAGCAACGAGCTTTTCACCATCTTGGCTGATGTAAAAGCTTACCTGGAGAGTACTTGCGCACAAGATTCGTTAACTGAAAAATGAGATCCAATAAACTGCCAACGGTGGTGTCTGCAACCTCCTGCAAAAGCAACAAAATGCATAGGACATATTGTGCGCATGTACAAATGTAGTTTCTGGATGTAATTCGTCATTCGGTAAATGTGACAGCAGGTGTATAAACGTACCTTGAGGGATGCCAAAAAAGCTGAAACAACTGCAAAATCAAGGCTCTTGAAACAGCTAACTAGTGAAGAACCAAGAAAAATGCGTTTACTCTCCCTTTGAGTTTATCGAAGTACATGTGATGTAACCTAGAACATCTGAAAGGTGGGGTCATCTCAATGCTGTGTTAAATGCCAATCCTTCGATGACTCACGATTGTTGTATCCATTTGGACCATCCGTTCCATCCATTCTCACTTGAATGTGTATTGGGGCGTTAAAAAGTGACCTACCAAGTCCACTGCGAGAATAGCATTGCCGGGTGTCAGTGGTCCACTATTTGTACTGGCCACAACCACCCCTGCGTGTTGAAAGTACCACAACAGCTCTGACCGGGCCAAAGAAAGGGCTGCAAATACTACCTGCTCATACTCGAAACACAACAAAAAAAGATGACGTTATAGTGGTCCTGATGCTGTGAAAAGAAAAGGTGTGAAAAGGCGCATCTGCATTGCATCAGCAACTTTTCGTACTGCCAGACTCTGAAGCAGATAAAGCCACTGCAGTACGGCCAAGTTCCTGCTTGCTCATCCTTAAGAGAGAGTGTGTAGGGGTTGGCATTCACCAATATGTTTGGGGCAAGAATGGTAGGGTAGTGTGAAAGGGAAAGAGTGAGGCGGCAGAGTTCATGCTGAAGGATGACTCGGCGCTTGTGATGCATCTCAGCCATGGACTCCGTGGCCTCATCCAGGACTTCACTGGATGTACAAAGGCAAACAAGCAAGGGAATTAACAAGCCATGCCATATGTCCCGCGTGTTTATGTACGTGCAAGAGAGTGAAAGCAAAGGGGAGAGAGATAGAAGGATGTGTGCATCTCCATATCAGTGCGTGGACGAGCAGCTTCATGTGTGTATGTGAGTGGAGAAACAAAGGGGGCTGAAAGTGAAGAGTAATCTACCTCAGCTTTAACTTAAGCAACCTGTAAGCCTGATAGCCACGATCTGAGCTGTTTGCCCCATCTCCAGGCAGCGGGTGCAGATTATTCCAAACCTTAGGCAGCACATACATGGCGTACTCCTCATGAATGTACAGCATCTGCAAACCTGTCAGCCAGTGCTGGTATATGAGATGAGACTCGTCCCATAGGAAAGATAGTCAGAAGTCTAGATTTCAAGTACAGGCCCCATTCCGAACCCTATGTACAGACTCGTGTGAGGAAAAAAATCACCCCCAACTGCCTCGCTATGAGATGAGAGAAGGACAAATGCAGTTGAGGGCGGTATACCACCTCATCACGGAACAATGGCACGACGTACGTTGTCCGGAGAATCTCCTGCAAGGGGGAACTCACGGGTGCAAGTGAGCATGATAGTTTACCCGAGGGTACTTGCCAGTCTGCAATGACAGATAATCAGTTCATCTCAGCAACTGCAATATCACAACACAACAAGAGCGACCTCTCACCCATTCACATCTCAACCAAGACCAATGAAGAAATCCTGCTGCGTACTTACACATTATTGTGATGAGAGGACGATTGGTCAAAGACACTAAATGCTGCCTGACAAGCACCTGAGATGAGCCATCTGCATACCGTTAAGATGTTCGACGAGCTCCTATGTTGAAGCTGCTGGGGGCAAGCAAGGTAGCCGTACAGCACCCACCGATGGTATGTTTCAAAATGGACGAAGCTTCTGCTCTGCATACATTAAGCACAGCGATATTGATCACTTGACTTGCTCCTCTGAAGCATTTTGTTCCACAATCCAGAACCAAAATCAAGCCCAGCAAGAAGAGCGTCTGCTTACAAGGCTGACCTTCTTGTTCAAGAAATATTCTACAAAGACAGTATTTGAGACAACATCTAAGAAATTAAAGGTTACCAAAAGACAACATAAACTCTAGCACATGACAACTGACCTCCTCCTGAAGTGGCGGCCGCCAATCCTCTGACTTCCACGAGGGCTCAAAAAAAGCTTTCTTACGAAGTGATGCCACATCTCCATGCTGCAGCACTTTGATTCCCGCCATTTCAAGAATCTGCAAAAGACTCACAATCGACTCATGCTGATAAAAAATTAAAAATCATATTACCCTTCATTGCAGCACCCCCGAGAGAACTGCAAAATTTTGTGGTTCTATCAGTTTATGCCTGGCATGGAGTTTACAACTTCAAAAGGTAAAGCAACTTCTGAGTGTGCTAGAATGTGGAAGGAGAAGAAAATAAGAAAGTAAATCTGTTGCAAAGGACAGACGAAATGGTCAATTAATTAGACAGTATCGTACCTCTCTAATCTGGGGTCCTAGAGGGCTTAAGTCCATCTGTACCCCGTCCAGAGGAGGATCGTACACAGAAAG
The DNA here is from genome assembly GCA_037447605.1 of Zygnema circumcarinatum. Lineage (NCBI taxonomy): Eukaryota > Viridiplantae > Streptophyta > Zygnematophyceae > Zygnematales > Zygnemataceae > Zygnema > Zygnema circumcarinatum. Next base: position 7,415,012 of record CM074804.1, read on the forward strand.
ATACTTCACCAATCTGCAGATGAGAAAGGATCCACCGAGATTAAACAAAGTTGATCTTAGTCAAACCATGCTCAAATCACAATCTTCCTTGTCAAGTTCATTGAAATGGAAAAACGTGGCCAGCTTCGAAAGTAGTGCAAAGCCTCACTAGCTAGTCAGATCTCAATAGCTCATAACTCATACCTGCGGTGATCTTCAGGGTCTTCCCCTTCGGCCATAAAATCGTACAGCATGGCATAAACTTGAACAACTAGTTTCCGGCCAGTCTGCATAACGCATGCCGCCACATCAAAACTTCGCCTAAAACATGTTATGTTCTTCAAAGAGCTGAGTGGGGGATGGGTCAAAGGTAGTCTTACGATTTATTTAATTGCTAAACCTCCTTGATAACACAGAAGAAGACAAAGTCAACCCATGTTGTGTACTGGCAGGTCTTAGAAGCATCAGAACACAGGTTGCTTTGACGCAAACCGAGAAGAAAACCGCGCACCTTTTCTAGCATGATGTGTACTTCGATGAAAGAACAAAGGAGGTCCATAAATAAATGACACAGTATAGGGTTGCTAAATGGCTGCACTCAAAATTAGAAAGTGAAGTCAGCTACATCATAACCATAGGTGAAGATTGAGAAGGCCAAAACTTAGCCACAGCCACAAGGGCAAGCTTCGTAATGACAAAATAAAGCGAAAACAGAACACTGATCTGCTTAGAGTATACAGCGACGAAAAAGATGACTGTTCGGTCGAAATTATCACCAGGTTCTCATCCCCAGAAAGCATAGCAATTTATTATTTGATGCTGACAGACAAAATAGAACAAGTGAAGGAGCTTTACTGGAACAACACTGGACGAGAAGTAGAAAAGAGGCACAAAATTCAAAGTGCTTGAATATGGCGCTGTACACAATTAAATAGCGATAGACGTGATAGAGGACGATCCATACAATGAAAGGGGCAAACCTATGGGGACTGAAGGCACTACTGCTTCCTTACATTTTGTACAAGAGGACTGTTGCTTATTTCAAGTAATAGTTTCAATGCCAGCCTCTTGAAGGCAAGAAGGTCAACCAGCACCTGAAGCCCTCCCGAATGTTCAAGCATCCACTTGCATTAATTGGCTGTCCCAATAACCTCCAAAAGTGTTTGACCAACAACATGGAGTAAAGAACAAAAGGTACAAGAATTTAGGGCATTGAATATGAGTGGTAAAGCAACATTTTCGCGCTCACTCATTGTGCCAAGAATGAGACTGAAAATAACTCGAAAAAGGCGTTGCATGGTACAAGGCAAAGACGTTTGCAAAATTCATTAGTCTACTGGATTTTCACATCTTCATTGCCATAATGAACAGGCATAGTCTTGACATGCTACTGTCTATCAAATCCAACTACACGGTTTGCACTTAACTGGCGCTCACTTCAGCGTGACATGACCTGAATGTACCTTCGCTACAGATGCTCTATGATGGTATTTCATGAAATTTGTGAAATTTAAAAAGGGAACCGGTCATTTCATTACCATGTACCACGGTTCCAGGGCCCGAAGGTACTTTTCAGCCAAGCCTCGCACCAGTTCGTATCCAGCCTTGTCGACCTGCATGCGTAGCTACGAATGGGTCACGAATGAAATCAAACTATAAGTGGTAATTAAAAAGGTTTTTCAGCTCACCAGCTTTCAAGGCAACTACCGTGCTTTAAATTTAAACAATACCTTTACTCCAGACGAGTTAGATGCGTGCATCAAAAGAACAGTGTTTTGGAACGGCGGTGTCATTTGTGACAATGCCAACGAAATCTGATGAGATCAAGACGTCTTGCACCTTTAAATGGTGAAGGATAAGCAAATGGCAGCATTGGCGGTCGACTCATTTTCACCAAACAAAGTAAGTTGATCTCCATAATCCAACGTCATCCATATTAGCACGATTAACACAAAGCGATGGACAATTCGATATCACGGCTGCGAAGTGTAAGCGAAAGAGGCACTAAATGTGCCTCTCTCAAGTACCTAGACATTTTTCCCGCTCGGCTCATGTCAGCTCAAGCCTTGTTATCTTATAATAAATCATAGTCAGCACCTTTTCGTCAGTAGATAACGCTGCTCGCTACAAGTTACCTTTTCCAACGGTAGTCTACGTGGGTGCTCCGGGAAATTCTTGGCCAAATACATGCACAGCTTCGGAACAGCTGGGAAAATGCCGACTTTCCACATGGTGTCAGTAACTTTGGGAGCTCCATTTGACAAATCAAGAGTCCGCCGTAGCAAGTAGAGCTTAGTCATGAGGCCTTCTGCAGCATTAATTAGATGAGGAATTCTCTCTGCCTTTTCCATCTTTGGCTGGCTCCTTCCATTCGTCAGCTGCTTAAACAAAACTTGGGGAGGGGATGACTGTTTTGGCCAACCAGACTGACGAGACTCTTTTTCTGAAACGACTCCGGCGCTTACTCTACCCGCTGACCCTCTGCTCCATCTGCTTGCTCCCTTCTCATGCCCTCCCTCCCTCCCTCTCTCCCTACTGAAGGCCTGCACATCCTCCATCCCCTCCCTCCCTCTCCAGCGCCAGGCCGAGCCTGCAGCAAGCTGGGGCCCTGCCTGGTACAACCACTCCCCTCCAAACTTGAAGGTCAAGGCCCAAATTTTAGGGTTACCGTACAGCTCTGTGCAAGGCCGATTTGCAGGGTTCGTCAAATAGGGGAGATCCCCTAAATATCGTAAATAGCTTATTTATGTAAGATTTTGAGATTAGTTTACGTGATTTCAACTTAAATACCACACAAGCCCCAAAAAGCATTTTTTTGGTTAAAAACAAAAAGGAAATGAATTGCATTTGCAACCACGATAGCAATGATGTATATGAACTTTACTTGTTGGTATAACAATACGGCTTTAGAAACTGGTGCAACCTCTTCAACTCTTATAGATTGGTAAATTTTACCAATCAATTAGAACAACTGTGCATTTGGCAATCACAACATATAGTTGCTTATTCAAAAACCCAATTGCTCGAAAACTTTGTAGATCCAATCCTAAGCTCTCTATTTCCTTTTCCATCCATCATTAATTACTCCAAGTATCACTTTAGAATCCATCATAGTCTTGAAATTTCCTCACAAAAACTCTATTCCAAATCATAACCTCTGAAATTCTAGGTGTAGTCACAAAAGAAAAACTGAAATAGAAACTAAAATTAGAAATGAAATGAAAAATGGTCCCACTCCCTTAGGAGTTTTAGGCTGAACAAGACAGCTATAGAAGTGATGCAAACTACTCAAAGAGACCCTCGAAGAGCGGTCAAACTATCAAACTGTTTGCAGTGAAGAATTCCTTCCAATGAAAAGTCTGTCAACCTCTTTCGAAACTCGTCTTTCTCCCAAACAATTCCTGCCTTCCTATATTCCTGTCTCGTCCGTACGCGTACGGTTTCGTCCGTACAGTCCATATTTACGTGTTTTTACAAAACCAATTTAGGGGACAGTCCCCTATCTTAAGCCGAAATCCCCAATTTGACGAACCCTGCCGATTTGACGATTCCGTACAAGAAATAGAGACAGAAAATACAGTATGTACGGTCAACGGAACGGACATTACAGTACAGTAACATATCCGTACGGTACGAATATATTCATTCTGCGAATTTTCCACAATTCGGACCAGTGGATCGGCAACCATTGGACAACCATTGGATGGCAATGGTTGGACGTCTACTGGTTGGCAATCAGTCGACTGGTTGCCAACCAGTGGATGCCACTGGTTGGCAACCAGTCGAATGGTTGCACAGATCGGACCATTAGACAAACCAGTCGACTGGTTGGCAACCAGTCGAATGGTTTCCAACCAGTGGCATCCACTGGTTCCAAACCAGTCGAATGGTTGTTTCAATCCTGCGCCACTGGTTCGCAACCAGTCGAATGGTTGTTTCGATCCGGCGGCACTGGTTGCCAACCATTCGACTGGTTGCCAACCAGTGGCATCCACTGGTTCCAAACCAGTCGAATGGTTGCCAACCAGTGGCATCCACTGGTTCCAAACCAGTCGAATGGTTGCCAACCAGTGGCATCCACTGGTTCCAAACCAGTCGAATGGTTGCACAGATCGGACCATTAGACAAACCAGTCGACTGGTTGGCAACCAGTCGAATGGTTGCCAACCATTCGACTGGTTGCCAACCATTGGATCACTGGTTCCGAACCAGTCGAATGGTTGCACAGATCGGACCATTAGACAAACCAGTCGACTGGTTGGCAACCAGTCGAATGGTTGCACAGATCGGACCATTAGACAAACCAGTCGACTGGTTGCCAACCATTGGATCACTGGTTCGAACCAGTCGAATGGTTATATCCATTAAATCAAATGGTTGGCAACCATTCGACTGGTTGCCAACCAGTGGCATCCACTGGTTGGCAACCATTCGACTGGTTGCCAACCATTCGACTGGTTGCCAACCATTCGACTGGTTGCCAACCAGTCGACTGGTTGGCAACCATTCGACTGGTTGCCAACCAGTGGATGCCACTGGTTGGCAACCAGTCGAATGGTTGCACAGATCGGACCATTAGACAAACCAGTCGACTGGTTGGCAACCAGTGGTTGCGGACCGAAACAACCATTCGACAGGTTACCAACCACTGGATGCCACTGGTTGGCAACCATTCGACTGGTTTGGAACCAGTGGATGCCAGTGGTTGGCAACTGATTGCCAACCAGTAGACGTCCAACCATTGCCATCCAATGGTTGTCCAATGGTTGCCGATCCACTGGTCCGAACTGTGAATGGTTGTTTCGGTCTGCAACCACTGGTTGGCAACCAGTCGAATGGTTGTTTCGATCTGGCGGCACTGGTTGGCAACCAGTCGAATGGTTATATCCATTAAATCAAATGGTTGGCAACCATTAAATCACTAGTTGTAGCGAACTGAACGCTACAGTTACCAAAATGCCGTCGGCGTTTCGGAGAAAACTATTACGGTTCGGCCGTACAGAATAACCGTACACCCGTACGATTTGACTGTACGAATCCGTACGCATCTTTACGCATCAGGCTTGTTACACTAGTTGTCAACGGTTGGCAACCAACCAAAAAACACAAACGACCCATTTTTGCAAAAAGGCATAATTTCAGAAATACAATGGTTGCCAACCATTGGATCACTGGTTCCGAACCAGTCGAATGGTTGTTTCAATCCTGCGCCACTGGTTCGCAACCAGTCGAATGGTTGTTTCGATCCGGCGGCACTGGTTGCCAACCATTCGACTGGTTGCCAACCAGTGGCATCCACTGGTTCCAAACCAGTCGAATGGTTGCCAACCAGTGGCATCCACTGGTTCCAAACCAGTCGAATGGTTGCCAACCAGTGGCATCCACTGGTTCCAAACCAGTCGAATGGTTTCCAACCAGTGGCATCCACTGGTTGGCAACCAGTCGAATGGTTGTTTCGGTCCGCAACCACTGGTTGCCAACCAGTCGACTGGTTTGTCTAATGGTCCGATCTGTGGAATTTTCCAACGCAGGGTTACAGAACTGGCCGCACATAGGAACCCTGTTTGATACGATATCCGTTATTTACGATATTGTATCGAGTATCGTCCGCGCCCTGGCGGAGGGCGTTGTTGGACCTTAGGCGTAGCTTATTTCTTTTGTGCTTAGGTCCTTGGCGACCAGTTTAGTTCCTCGTGGTTCCCCATGCTGGTTTTGTCCATGTAACATTTGATGGCATCATCGCCATCGTGAGATCAAAGCCACTTCCCACTTGTTCCCTTTACAGGTCTTGAAGACTTCAAGGTTCGGGGAACGAATGCATCTCCCTTCTTTGTCGCCACACATTACACTGAGCTTGCGGAGACAAAGAGGAGCGTATTGGTTCGTGGAGATGTGGTTCTTCCCAGCCAGCTTGCAGACGATGAGGTATGGAGCGCAGCCTGTAGCAGTAGCATAGCCTGTAGCAGTAGCACAGCCTGCTCGCCGCTGTCACTGACCGGCCCTCCATCTCCTACTAAGTGATGTACCAGCGCTGAGTGACCTGTCCACAAAATTCGTAATTATACTTACTTATTCGTACTTCGTATTTGTACTTTTTTTTTTTTTTTTTTTTGGTTGGCGGCTATTTGTATTTCTTACTGGACGCTTTTGCCATTGCAGGCTCCGGGCCTTCTCCAGATTGCCCACGCCTTTTACCATGAAGACAGGAAGTTCCGCCTGGTTCAAGACTTCAACAAGGGTTCTGAGTATTTCGATTTCAACGCAGTCCTCAGAGAAGTTGGCATCGCGAGTGGTTAAGATTTGAAGAGCTGGCAGCTCTCATTCTCAAGTTCCTGAGGGTTAACCGTTTGCACTGGAGTGAGCCCATTGTCACGCCCCGCATAGGACCCTTTGAACAGTTCTTGCAAAGGAAGGGCGCGCTTTCCTTTCGACGACCTTGCGATTGCTTTCCGCGTGAGTGAGCCATCGAAGCAAAAAAGAAAAAAGAAAGGAGAAAGAAATCAACGGTGGCTTCAAAATGTTGTATAGGTTTTGAAAATAATATATAGGCTCGGATATTGGCTCTCTAAAGAACAAGTAATACTCGTTCAGCCTACTCATAGAATTGCTAAACCATAACTTTTCCCTACAAACGAGCAAGCTTCAAGCATAAATACTATTTTGTAGTTTTTATAACCTATCTTTCAGACGAAAAAAAACGACATACCCCTCTCCGACAAAATTATACCCCTTGAACAAGTTGACAGGGCAGCTCCACCCTCTGCTTTTTCTTACCTCCAGGGTTCCTTAGGGTGGAAGCACTAAGAGACGGGGGAGGCTATCTTAACTTAGCCTCCCCCGCGGTACAAGGCTACTAAATACCGCGAGTAAAAAAGGTAAACCAAATAAATAGACAAAAATGGTCTAGCCCGTGTTCCGCATGCCGGCGGAGATTCCATTGATGGTGATGAGCAGGGCGTCTCGCAGACGCGGATTGTTTTCGTCCTGGCGAAGGCGACGGAGAACTTCGACCTGAGGGGAGGAAGAACCACATGGAAGAGAGATGAATGGGTCGCATTGCTCAAACCTCTCCAGGCAGGGGACAGAATGGGAAGGTATCTAGGACTTAGCAATCTTCCCAGGTTTCACTTTGGGGCCACCGCTCACTTGATGCAGGATGCGAGCGAGACAAGGTATGGCTTCAAAGCTGAGCCCTGCAGCAGCTACTTGAGCAGATAGCTACTTTATGATGAGTAGGCTTAGGGTCATTTTGGGATTGTCAAGTGAACATTCAATTGTCCACACACCTGCAGCATGTTCAACGGGTTGAGGTACGGCAGCCGGCTCTCTATCAGACGCCGTAGTGTCTTATTGTTTTCTGACAGCCGCTGGTGACAGCTCACCTGCACAACTCATACAAAGTTGAGTGGAAAAACTTTGCATCATTTGAAATGAAATCTAATCATCACTATTGTGGGTCTGAAGTCTTTTGAAAAAAAATCAGAATCGATACCTCTCGGATCGCCTCCACTGTCTGCTGAAACGCTGCACGGAGTTCCACCCCAAGAGGCCGCCTCTCTGGCGAAACAAGAACTTCATCGTAGTGTTGTGCTATGGGTATGTCGCATTTGGCGACAATCATCTCTATGAGGTCGAGGGTGGACTGGAAAAATGGCCATTCACGGTACATCATTTGCAGCTCCTCCTTATGCCCCTTTGCGATTGCTGCCTGAAGACCAACGCCCACTCCGAGCCATGCCGGCAGCACAAACCTGCACTCTCTCCCACAGTGGAAGGAAAGGGGCCCTTGAAAAGAGGGGCAGAAACAGCGGAAAGGGAGCCTGCTCTCTGTTGTGATCACTTTCAAATACGGTAGATGGGGGGCAACGAACCTGGTCTGCATCCATGCGAAGATCCATGGAATGGCTCGGAGCTGGGAGACGCCGCCTGCCTTCTTACGACGTGATGGCCTGCTACCGATGTTCAGATTGCCGAGCTCAGCTTCCGGAGTTGCCTCATGGAAGTACTGAGAGGTGAGGGGTAGGAAACAGGTGGAGGATCAATTAGAAAGAGGCTCATCTCGTTCTGAACAGAAGTCCAAGGCTTTTTCTCTTTCTGTCGGACTTTCTCAGGTGAAAGAAACGATGACGAATGCACGAGACATTACAGAGGTGGAGATTAGGATAACTGAAAGCACTCGGACAGAAGAGAAAGTGAAGAGGGGGGAAAGAGTGCAAGCCGGAGAAGGGAGCCCTCACAGAGAGGAACTGCTCGTTCTCATACACAACGCTGCGGTACGCCTGAGTTGAAGCCTCGCTGATTTCGTCCATCAGCCCTTTCCACGTGTCATGTCGAGGAGCATCTGGGGGGTGTAGTGTCGCCAGCAGAACAGCAGTGGTGTATATTTCAAGCTGCCGTACAGCAACCTGCAAGGTGACTCCACGGACGATGATAAGGGCCTACTAATTTACAATTCCTGTTGAACAAAAGGGGTGCAGAAGGCAGGCAAGAAAGCACCTGCGGTAGCCCAAACTTGGCTTGGACCATCTCTCCCTGCTCAGTAACGCGGATGGAGCCCTGTACGGAGCCCGGTGGTTGGCTCTGAATGGCCAAATACATGGGCCCTCCTCCACGGCCCACACTCCCCCCTCTCCCATGGAACAATGTGACCTTGATATCAAATTCTTTACATGTTGCCACTATGTCTTCCTGAGCTCTGTACAGCTCCCAGGCAGCAGCAAACCGGCCAGCATCTTTTCCAGAGTCGGAATACCCCAGCATCACCTGTCGTCCCCCCAAGAGGAGCACAGATTAGAGGTTTATTACAGACGAAGCTCTTGCATATCTTCATCGAGATTGCTGCTATTTTTGTTCTGTCAGAGAAGGTTATGTGAGGTTTCACCTCCTGATGGCCGCTGTGATTAGTCTGCAGGTGAGCTCGATACCAATCGATGGACAGAAGCTGCCGGAGAACTTTTCCGGCTGCCCGCAGATCCTTCACTGTCTCAAATAAGGGGACAACTCGCAACCTGCCACTCCAAAAAACACGGACTATTCTGGGATAAGCACAGCAGCCTATCCTTCAAACAAAGTAAAGAATTTACCCCTCCTCCCCCTTTCCCCCCCCTTCCCCCCCCCAAAAAAATACACTATGAAGTCCTAACTACTCTATGAAATCCTAATTTTGAAATAAAAAAACTCACGTGGAGGCTTGAACAGGGCGGCCAGCATCTCCTGAAAGCATCAGCCGAGCCTCCCGCTGAAGCAGCTCCACTGCGAGCACATCCGAAGCCTGTTTTCCCCCTCTTTGACATGCTTCAATACACAGAAAGCGATTTGACGAGAGCAGCAACAAATGATCCTTATGAAAGGAGGCTTACCGATCCGGCCATAGATATGACATAGGCTCCAAGAGAGGTGGTCCCCAATTCAGCAGCCACTCGGAATGTGCTGAGCACTTCCTTCACTGCAGAGGCCACTTCCATTCCAGGGGGGATGAGAGGTCTCTTCCCAGAAAGTTCCTTTACCAAAAACTCAATCTTTGTGTCTTCGTCCCATTTGCTATACGATCCCAGACCCAAAAACGTTGTTACCACATCAAGTGTCTCCGTGTGCCGTTCACTTTCCTGAAATCATCCCCACCCCCCCCCCCCACCTTCACATTTTTTTAAGTACGCATTGAAGACATGCTGCTGGTTATTCTATCGCGTTTAAGCTCAGAAAGGCGAAGATTATCAAGGATGGCATTCCTATCACCTGCCGCAGATCGAGCTTCATGAGAGTAAGGCCAAAGGTGGAAAGTCGGCGGATGAGGTCCATAAGGCGGCCGTCTGCAAGGACGGCGGAGCCGCAACTGGAGAGAGAGCGGTAGCAGAGTTCAAGGGGGACCATCAACTGTTCAGTTGTGGAATAGTACTCATCCGCTTCATAGTCGCTGCCATTCCCTCCATCCAGGAGCTCCTCCATGCGCCGTCGTGTGCTTACGAGCTGAAAGAAGGAAGAAAGAAGCACGTTAAATAGGAAAGAGAGAAGGAAAGAAACGGAGAACTCTAAAAAAGGATCTGGTTGTCCAAAAGAAGTATACCTTTTGGCGCACGTGGTTCAGCAGCACTCGATAGGGTGCAACATCGGGCCTATCTTTCTGGCTAGGATTCATCAGCTTATCGACACCTGTAGTGTTTCCTTTGGACAAACTGCCATCCGAGCCGCGTCTCTTCAGACTGACTGGGGGAGGTGGGGCAGCAGATCCCTTGGGGGGATTGGGAGGCAGCTGCTGAGAGGCTCCCCCATTCACTATGGGATTGCCACCAGCAGCTCCGCCTGAGAGAGCAAAAGCAGCAGCCGCCAACTTTGTGGGAGTGGGAGGGAGACTGTCACGCTTGAAGGGGTTCACTCCAGAAGTACTAATTTGAAGATTGGCAAAACGTGGGGTACTCGTTCCAGAAACTGACGGGGATGATCCTCGAGAAGGAGCAGAAGAAGTGGGCTGTGGAAAGCACAGAAGAGAAGAAAAGAATAGGTGACATTTCATCAGTAGCAGGAAGTTCATCTAAAAAGACAAAGTGCTGGGAAAACTACAGAACTAGGATCGATTTCTGCTGCAACACTCTCAGAACAGCCCTTACCGCCTGGTAGGATGCCTGCATGTCGATATCGTTAACGGGCAGGTCCAAAATTTTGGGCATATCGCTCTCTTCTTCCAAGGAGGATATGGCGGGCAGGTCAGCGCCGGGGGGGAGCTGAGTTGGCAGAGCAGGAATGTGACCGCTGATGTTGGCGTACTCATCCATCCGCTGCAGGCGACTGCCACCCAGACGCTCCTCATCCAGCTTTTCTGTGCCACCCCACGAAGGCAGTGAGTGTGTGTGAGAGAGTGAGAGAGAGTGAGAGAGAGAGCATGGGAACATGAGAGGTAGCACAAGAGGAAGCCCTTCAAGTAAGCCCTTCCTTCTACAGAACAAAACATGAAAGGACAATTGATTATACAGAAAACGGATGTGCGCAAGGATCAACGCACCGGAAACGAAAGGTGCTTTCATACCTTTGGCCATAATCTCTGCCACGTAACGATTCATTTCTTCACTGCAAGTGCTCATAGAAAGTTCAAAGCGCAGACTGTCCACCTCCCGCAAGTAGAGATCAGCGGCAATCCACTGCGCGAGGTAACACACATCGCATGTGACCTGCAGACGATGGAACAAAAAACAGACAATTCCCTTTGGCGTTACATCAAATCCTGAATTTTTTAGCCCTGGACATGTTATATGAAGCATCACTAGAACTGACCACCGGGGAGGAAGGGGAGAGAGATAGATAGAAAGAGGAAAAGGGAGCGAGAGAGTGAGGACGAAAGAGAGAGAGAGAGTTGAGTGAGACCCTCACTTTGGCTGTGACGTTAGGGTTTCCATCGCGATCTCCACCCATCCATGAGCCAAAACGCAGTGGAGTCGCTTTGAGAGGAAGGGGCCGCCCAGTGAACTGGCCCCATGATTCATTTCACCCCCAAAAAGGTAATAAGCTATCAATTTCCCTCTGACACTATTCACAGTCTCTCTCTCTCGCTCTCCACCTCTCTCTATACACAGACTCCTTTCCGAACCCCAATACTGCTATTCTAAAAGATTCCGACAATGCACATTGATGTGCAGTGAGAATAATAACCTATTCCTCCACTGAACCTCACGCTTTGTTAATTTAATTCTGGGTATTTCTTTCTCCCGACGGGCCTCCAGAAATGCGCAATTTAGCTACTAAATGAAGTCACGGATTTCTGTGCGAAAAGATAAGTTGTACCTTTTTGAGTGAGTTGCTGACACGTCGAAGATAATGAGGTACCGCTCGCCATAGAGACTGCTCCACAATGTGAAGACCTGTGTCCCCCACAGTTTATATGAGCAAATCCGTATTAAAAGATTGTATTCGTTGAATGGAATGCTAAGTTGGACTCTGGCTGAACCCGAAATGGCTTTCAGGAAAAGGCTAAACTAGGTAACTAGGAAGAAGGGGAGGAAAAAACCTCCTCTAGCTTCATCAACAGGTGTCGGCTTTTTGCGGCGCAGCTCATCTGTCTGCCATAAAGAAGTAATCTCCCGAACCTTCGAATACAGAGAAGAAAAGGAAAGCAAGAAAGGATAAAGGGTTCAGCATTACTTAAACATTAATTATACTAATAAACATTCAAACAATGAGATTATCAGCTTGTTTATGACTACATAGACACTCTTGTCCAATCAACCATAGGGTAATAGTATTTCTGGCAGGAACGTGGGACTTACACGTCTTGAATAGTGGGAAACCAGAGAATAAGATGCGGGTGGTTGGGTTTACAGCTCAGAGATGCTTACAAGGTCCTCGATCAGAAATTCACGATCTTCGTGTGTAAGATCGCTCCGGTCGTTCCGCTCCAATAGATGCTGCTCCATAATTTGAATCATTGTCAGGAAACCGAAATCCTGACGCAACTTCATTTTTTTTTTTTTTAAATTCTGGCACAATTAACAACTGTCTTCTATGAATGACCTGTTATGCTAAATGAAGACCAACATCAACGGAAATATTTGAGTTCTGCAACTTACAGCGATGCGAATGTGCTTGTACTGCAGAGTTCGCCGGTTGACTTGTGTTGGATGTGCTGTTAGAACTATCTCTATTTCCTGCATAAGCCATAGACGCAGTTTGCCTTCCGCTATAACTTTTCTTATGCCAACGGACGAAAGCGTGACGTTTTGTCACGCCGCTGCCACTTAAGTGAACATCCGTGTCTCCCAATCCCGTCCAACATTTCCTCCATTAGCATAGGATGAGGTCACTGTTTCACAGAGGAAGGGAGCCAAGTGTTCACACCTGGTTACAGACAGCATTGTAGACCTCGTCAGTGGATAATCCACTTTGAATGAGGCGATTGAGCACATCATCACATGATTTGGACAACACGCCTGGAACCCGCGTTCGCCTCATCCTGCATCACGACATGGCCAGCTGCAGCTGAAGGACATCTGCTTATCTGTCCACCACATGTGCTTGCCCCATGCATGCATGAACATGCAAGCGATTCGAACGTGCTTGGCAGACGCGTCCATCAAAGCAGGGACACTGTTTCACCTGTGATGTGTCTCCGCAATGCCCATGAGGTTGAGGTAGTGAGCAAACGCCCTCGCCAGAGGAACGAGCTCGTCTATGGTGAGGTTTCGGAGTTCGCGGGTGAGCTGCTGGGTGAGCCATTCAGCTGCATCATCAACTTGAATAGACCTCATGTTCACCACACTCTGCAAAACAAGTGCGTATACAGGAGAGGATATGGAAGACAAAGAGAGGAGAGATGAGGAGGAGGATACAGCTTGCAAATGATAGGGTGTATTGTAAAAGGTCGAAAGTCAGAATTAAGTTGATTGAGCCCCGGGAGAGGATGCAACACTTGACGAAATGACACTTAAATTACAACTCGGGAAAGAATCCCACATTTGAGTGTGCGTGTGTGTGTGTGAGAGAGAGAGGGGAGAGAAAGAGAGAGAGTAAGAGAGAACGAGAGAGAAAGAGAGAGAGAGAGAGTAGGAGGGGTCTAGCAATATTTTTAAGCAAGTAAAGGCCTAAAACGACAGGAAAAGGGAATGGGAGTTCGTGCAAGAAAGCCATCCGAATCACAATCCTAATTCCTTTAATTGCTATGCAAATTCTCGAATCAAAAGCAAACGCTTCCAATGGCGACAAACGTCCGTGGATATCTGCAATTACTTGACGAGCTGTTGTTAGGATGAAACCTGAAGAAATCACTGAACCTGAACCTGAACCTCCGAGAAAGTCATAGCCTTTAGAACAACTTGGTTAAAAAAAAGTCGCCTTTGGGTTTAACACATACGCTCAGTATGATGAAGTTGTTTACCCCTTTCTATCCAGAGAGATATCAAGAGACTGCATGAGCATTACTCGAAAAGGAAAGCGCCTCCATTGAGCTCTCTCGATGGACAGGGACGAAAGATCAGGTAAAAAACGAACAACAGAAGTAAACAACCAACAAAGTAAAAAAGAGAAAGGTAGTTTTTGGCGATATTTGACTGTTGCGGAGGCAAAGCAGCAATGGAGCTCCCCTCATTCATTATCAGCGGACATTTTCGGGCACTGAGACAGCAGCAGATCCATTCCCCTTCCTACTCCTCTTCCTCTCCTACTTACGTTCCTTACCTCCCTTTCCAACTCTTCTCCACCTTCTCCTCCCACTGCCTTAAAAGCTTCTCCCTTCCTCCCCCCACTCTCCGCCCCTTCTCATGTCTTCTCTTCCTTTACTCTATCCCCCGCCTCCCCAGCTCCCTTCTCCCTCCCTCTCCCTCACACTATATTTCCCCGAACTTGCCAAAATCCTAGCCTCTCCCTCACCTGCGCCAGCAGCCGCACCCGCTCCACCTTAGCCACAAACTCCTCTCCCACCTCCCGCTTCAAGCAGTCGTCGAACAGCGATCCCAGCAGCCTGCAGTCGTCATCAAACGCCTGGAAGGACAGGTCCTCCGTGATGTCATCCGTGGTGTCCGTCATGACTGCAAACCTCTCGCCCTAAACCCTTGCAATGCCTGCCCTCACCCTCGTCCAAGCCCCTCCCTCTGCAGCCTCTCCTGCGTCTCCTCCCTCCCTCCCTCCCTCCTTGGACGACGAATCTCCTGCCAGGAAGCGCCTCCTAGTAAACTGGGGGGGCGTCCGTATGATGACGTGGAGTCAGACGTGGAATATCACGTGCAAGGCCGTGTTCTCATTGGCCGAAAAAATTGACGTGAATGCTCTCTGATTGGTCCAATTCTGGACACGGACCGACCAATCTCAGGAGGGGGAGGGGATCCGCGCGTGCCACACTGGCCGATAGATCTGTCCGCTTCCTTTTTTTGAGATCGCATCGGACGGCTCAGAATGGTCTGTATTACACGTGGCGGATGGGCATTCGCTGAGAATTTGGTGCCCGGCGGGTCGGCCCGAGTTTCGGACGTTTCCTCGTGATCGTACGTCGCCTTCGAGACATTTGTGACCCTTTCACACAAGCCCCCTTTTTTTCGTCGTTGCCCATGTCCAGTTGGTGGCATGACAGCCATGCCAAACATTCAGTCACCAATCACAATGATTTTGGGCAATTGTTCACCTTTTCAACCTTTGTTCATGTAAAGAGAGGATGTGGCATTGATCTCACGATGGCGAGGCCATCAAATTGTACATGGACAACATCAGCGCGTGGAACCACGAGGAACTGATCGCAAAGGACCTAAGCACACAAGAAAAAAGCTAGGAGCGGAAAACTACGCCTCGGCTCAAGAACGCGGCCCTCCCTAGAAGCAGCCGCGTTCATGTTGCTGTTGTCCATGTACATTCGATGGCATCATCGCCATCGCGAGATCAATGCCACACTTCCTTTCCCTTTCCACCATGCCTTGGTGCGGTACATTCGCGGACCGTACGCTCGAGCAAGGACCAGTGGGGAGCATATTCTGAGGGATATTCGCGACAGCGGCGAATCATTCCGCTGTACGACACAAGCGCATACAGTCTAATCACGTTATAGTGACTGTGTCGGTCCCCACATGTTTGTGTCACTATATCGGTAATGACCCGTTTGTCATTTCACATTTATAGTAACAATGTTATTAGATATGTTTTTGCGGTATATCCGTACGCCTTTGATACCGTACATTGTACTTTTTGGGCAGTCGTCCCGTGGGTAGGTGTGTACGAACCCTAGTGAGCATGTGTACGGACAAGTTGGTATGTACGGTCAATTTGATATCTGACGGTATTAGTCGATAATGTGTACGGTCGTAATATATTTGTAACGCATATTCCAATACGTGGGTGAATAATATCGACATTTTGAACATATAGTAACAATTAGGGCTTTTCAGCGTCGTTATATCCGTAATGGCGTCACTACCGGCGCAGGATCTGCAGTGGTGCAATTCCGTTCCCGGAAAAAAAGTCAGTATATCCATGCTGTTCTTATAAACAGTGTCACTATAACGTGATTAGACTGTATCCGGTTCACTGCCTGCCCGGATTGGGGCAGGGCGGAAGGCATCGCTCATCAGCAGGCCTCGCCAAATACGATTAAAAGGTCTACAAGGCTAAAATGCAGCTGGGTCTTTCAATGAGCAGTTATATGCCATGATTACCAAATGAAAAAAGTGCTTTGCTTGATTGGTACAATCGAATCTGTAAGAGTTGAAGAGTTTGCATCAATTTTTAAAGCCGTGTTGTTAATTACGCCAACAACTAGAGTTATGTACATATGAAAACATAGCCATAGTGGGTACAAAAGCAATTCATTTCACATTTTTTTAAACCAAAGAAGGTGAATTTTTTTGAGGCTTTTATGGTATTTAATCAATCTCAAACTGTCCCGTAATTTTTTCATCCCGTAATTTATCTATTTATGATACCGTATTTAGGGGGTTTCCCGTATTTGAAGAGGCCTGCTTATAAGTCATAGGACCGCTCTAACGGAACTGAAACTGAAGCTGAAAAACCAGTGCAGCCGTTAGCCAGGTACCCCGTACGGCTAAAGATGAATTACCTTCACATGTTTGTATGGAGGGGCATGAGTGCATCGTCAAATTCTCAGCATTCAGAAAATAGTCCATGCCTCCAGAAAAAGGTCGGATCGAGAGAGGGGGGGAAGGGAGAGAGAGGGAGAGAGTGGGAGAGAGGGAGGGAGAGGGGGAGGCAGAGAGAGAGGGAGGTGGGGAGGGAGAGAAATAAAACAAGGGGGGGAGAGAGATAGGGAGAGAGGAGGGGGGGAGGGAGAGGGGGAGGGGGAGAGAGTGGGGGGATGGAGGGAGTGGGGGGAGGGAGGGGGAGAAAGAGCCCACTAGCCCCTGACCACCGCCGCAGCGGAGGGCGGCACCCTCCCCAGCAGCTCCCTCACCACCTCCTCCGCCAGCAGCGACCCGTACACGAACGCCACGTGGACACGCCCTCTACGTGGCAGGCGACACGTGGCGCTCCCACCCTCGCCCATCCCCATCCCCGTCCGTCGCGGGAAGCGCCGTTCCATGCGGCCTAGTCGCGCGGCCCGTTAAACGGCCACGTGGACATTCCTATGTGTAGGGAGCGTTACCGTAACTGGAACATGTGCCCATTGTTGTCCGTTTCCTGAGCCAACCATTGGCAATGGGTTTCTGAAGCATAGGAGCCAGTGGTTGTCTTCTATTCAAATTGTTGATTGGCGGGCATTGCCAACCATTGGCAATGGCTACACAGCCCGATCGCTAGATATATCGAAACCACAAATACCGCGATATATCACATTCCTCCAAACCGAAGTATATCGCAGTAGTCAATAAGTCGGTTCCAGAATCGCCCCCGCCATTGCTTGGCGCCGATTTGTCTCGCCTCGCTCGCCAAGCTGCCCCAAATCGAAAATTTCCGTGAACTTGGCGACGACTCATTGGTCAATTTGCGAAGGCGGTGTGTCCCTGCCCTCTTTCTGTGCGCCATTACCGCGACTTACACACGTGTCGTCGCCTCCAAGTTCCCGCAATCGCTGGACGCTCTCTGATTGGCTTGGTATAACGTTAACACGTGCGCGAACTCGCTTCCTTGGCGCGTCTAGCGACTGTCACGTCACGCGGCGGAGTTCGAAAACACATTGATTGGCAGCCTAGCCCGCACCTGCGAGTCCTTCAGTAGGTGCCACGTGGCAGATGAGGTCCCACCGAGGCCTTCTCGTCCTCTTACGCCGACCGTCGATGGCCGTTGGAGAATCCTGCACCGTCCAATAAATCCTGAACCACGTGTCCACGTGCGCGTAACCTCGTACGGCTGCCAGTATGATTAGCGCACGTACCATCTCGATTTAGATACGATACGATATAGTCGATGTGAAATATTTCGCGTATTGGCAGTATCGTGAATATCGGCACCCTGCAGGCTCGCTCCTCGCTCTCACGAGCAGCAGGAGGAGCAGTCCGGGCAAGGAGAGGCCGCCATGGCCGCCATGGCTGCCAGCAGGGGGGCGCAGGGAGAGGGAGGGCGCGCTGTTGAATATGAGGACGTAGACCAGTCTGCTCTCAGATTGGTCTCTGGTTTTAGGGCTGACGTCATAGTGGATGAGAGGGGAGAGGCAGATGGCTGCTTGAGCGGGCGACACGTGGCCCTAAGCCGCGCAGACGGCGCGGCAGCTGAGAAGTTTTTGGAGTGGCTCATTTATCCTCTTGACGTGAGCAAGTTCTACGCCGAGTATTGGGAGCAGCGCCCCTTTGTCATCAAACGGCCGAAGCAAAGGTCAGTTCGGCAGTAGACGTGTGTGCTGTTTTGCAGCAGAGAAGGACAATTCAGAATTACAATGCGGGACATAATTATCAGAAATTAATTCTCTTTTTTTTTTTTTTCTTCCTAAAGGGCTTTGGGAGGGGTTTTTTTAAGCGCCCATAGATTAAAGGTTTCACTTTGCGATCATAAATTTCGAATGTGGGCAGGAAATTGTTCTTTCACCGAGCCTTTCATTCCGAATTACTGTATTAATTCGTACTCTTCGTATTCGTACTCTTTTCTCTTCTTCGTAATTCTTCGAACCGCAGCATTGTATGCTGAAGATGTACCAAAATGCTTTATGCTCATTTGAAGATGGTGAAAGGTTTTGCTGCTACTCTCTTCTTCCAGAAGAGTAGAGTGAACTTCCAAGACATATAACGGCTTTGAAAATGCAAAACAATTCGTGAGCTTCATGCGGTTCAGTTGGAGGATAGGAGAGAATCAAGAAAGTTTTGGATACTCTTTACTCCGTTTCTTAAAAGAAGTCTTTAACATGCCATACTGGTCCTTCTGAGCCCTAAAGAAGTAGAATTTTTGGGTGCTATCTGAGCTGATCCTATCAAGAATGAGAATCTGTTTCTCACTGATGAGCATAAACTTGTGTATCCTAACAGATCTATTCTCATTTAAATGTTTGCTTCATAGGCAGTTGGATATAACCCCCCGAAGGACTCTTTTCATTGAGAAGGAGTACAAGGATTGAAGTCATGGCTGAAGTGTTGAAGTCGATTGGCTGAGAGTGCAGGCGTTACTATGAAGGTTGGTTCCACAAGCGAGACATAGAGCAGCTCCTGGAAGAAAGGCGCTTGGAATTTCGAATAGGCGTTGATGTTACGAAGTATGTGGAAGGAGAGCGGCAAACACTCAATGGGGAAGGCATTGCAGGTCAGTTTAGGGACTTCGGGTCTGCTCGTCGTTGACAGGAAACCAGCAAACGAGTAGGTACAGTGAAGGAACGTGCTATGTCTTAGAATGTGATTTTTGAGACCCTTTAAATTGAAAGGGTCCCACACTAAGCTTCTTTGCAGCCGGATTATTTCAGGCCTGCATCACAGCGCGGTTCATTGCAAAGGTTCACACAGTATAAATTTGCTATGTATGTTGTATCATGATCTGTACGTGTAGTTAGCCCCCGCTTACATCCATCATCCATTTTATCGTGATTTCTCTCTTCTGCTCTGTTTATGATAGATGGGGCATTAGCTCAAAAAAGCTCCAAAATCTTTTCGAAGTGTCTTATTCCTCCACCCAGCAAGACTCTATGAACGTTTTCGTAAGGTGCAGACCCTAAGGAGGTGTGGAAGCGCTACAAGGAGGGATGTTCCGTACGGGTCCTTCATCCGCAGCGTTGGAGCGATCCAATTTGGCTTATGCTCTCAACACTTGAACGGCACTGGAATTCCATCGCAGGTATTACCCCTCGTGGTTTTCTTGTTGTCTCTGTCAATGAATTACTGGAAGGTAGGCTACAAAATCTCATCAGGAGAAGCTTGTTTAAAAGTCTGACAGAGAGATTCAAGTCGTGTAAGAGGACCTGGAAAAATCATCGAGAGGGTGAGAAAGGAAAGGGGGTAGAAATCAATGGAGCTTCAGCTGATGCATTTAGATTTCAGATGAAGACACTTGAGCACTTGAGCATTCGAGACTTGGCGAGAGTAGTTGTGACTCTTGAAGTAAACTGTTGGTTTTGTTCCTTTGAATGTAGGGTGCAATGCTTACCTTACCCCGCAAGGAACACAGGGGTTCAGCCCTCACTATGACGACATTGAAGCCTTCGTTCTGCAGTCGGAGGGCAGAAAGCAATGGCGCTGCTACGCCCCCCGCTCTCCTCAGGAAGTTCTCCCTCGCTTTTCGAGTCCTAACTTTGCACAAGAGGAGATTGGAGATCCCATTCTTGAAGTTGACCTTGAGCCGGGTGACCTCCTGTATGTTTCCGACAACATTTTTGACCCCTTCAATGCCGTAAAGAGTTGCTCAAGGCTGCATTAAGCTTGGGTAGCTTGATGAAGCTAAGGATGCCTTTTGGGGCGGTCTTGGCCAGCTTTATGCCGCGAGGAACCATTCACCAAGCGGTGGCAGCAGAAGATATTCATTCTCTGCATATCACTATCTCCACAGGTGAAGAGGAAATGCCAGATTTTGACCATGGATGGGAGCACAGTTGAACTCCTTTTGCTTCAATCACTGAGACAAACACTACAGAGTACTCTGCATGAAGCCCTTCACTCTCAGGAGATGTGGTCTCCGTTGTAAGCGTTGAATGAAATCGCTTTTATTCCAAACTCAAGCTTTAAGCACCTCTTTCGCTCTGCCATTGAAGACCTGCCTTTCTGTATGTGTTGTCAGGACAAGGTAACTCCTGGGCGGACTTTCTTGGCCTTGCCATCCCCCGAGCCCTCGAGGTAAGCTGCTTCCTTCCCTTAAAGAAGTCGGAGCTGCAAAAGAATGTGAGGAGAGGGGAACAGGGAGCTCAACTCCGCTCTTATGTTTACTGACACAGACAAACGTGACATGGTGGGGACAAACCAGTTGGCATCCGAAGAGCACATGGAGCTTCGGAAAAGTATTCCGCGAGAGACCTTCGACTTCATGGGGGCGATGCACTCAGACCAAACGAACGACTCTCGGAGGACAAAGTTCATAGAAACGATTCAGTCGCTGATGCAGCTCGTGATGGAGAGAGGGCCGTGGGATTCCGGGGTTGATCAGATGGCGGTGGATTTCCTGCACAGAAGGTTGCCGCTGTACAAGGGCACTGAGACACAGGAAGGAAAGGGAGAAGGGACGGAGGAGTCGGGAAAGAAGAGGAGAAGAGAGGAGGGTGTTGTGTTAGAGGGAGAGGCGGGGGGAAAGAGAGCATCGTCAGGGGGAGTGAAGCTAACCGGCAAGTCGAAAGTGAGGCTTGTTGCTCCGGGCATCGCCAGACTGGTGGTTGAAGAAGAAGTTGCAGTACTATATCACATGCTTCACAACACAAGGTACACTCATAATGTGGGGGTGGAGGAGGACGTCGGGGACGAGGGCGAGGGGGAGGGGGAAGACAGGCTTTCGGAAGAGGCAGAGGATCTTGAGGAGGAGACGGAGGGGGAACTAGAGGGTGGAGGGGTGGAGGGCTCAAAGACTTCCTTGGAGAGCTGCGTGTTGCTCGAAAAGGGAAAGCCCGTTATGAGCGTGAAGAGCATTGTCGGGAACGGAGAACTGCAAGAAAGAACATCCGGAGACTCAGAGAAGAGGTCAAAAAAGCAGAAACCGGATGCAGATGCACATGTACATGCACATGCAGATGCCGATGCCGATGCGGAGGTGCCATGGTGCGGCGGCGAGGCGGGCGCGTCCTGGGAGCGGGGCCGCCTTGAGTTCCCGCTGGAGCACGCGGAGGCCCTGGACGGGCTCCTCCGCGCGTACCCCGCGGCGGTGGCCGTGGGGGGCATCGCGCTCGACTCCAAGAGGGACTGCATTCAGCTTGCGGCCGCGCTCGTGGGGGAGGGACTGCTGCTTGTGGTGGATGGGTGATGATGGGGCATGGCTCATGGATGCATGCATGGGTGGTGAGGCACACACGTCTCTTGGTGAACTCTACTCGTGGGCGTGTCTTGAATAAAAGCATGCATTGATTTTGCGCCCATGTGGCTCGCTCACTCCTCTCTCTGCATGGCCCCCCATTGGCCCGGGGAGAGAAGAATCCCACGCCGTCTCTGCTCCCCGTCAGCCTGATCGGACCCTCCTTCCTTCCCTTTCTCGGCCTTCACGCGTGGGCGGGTGAAGGTCCTTTTGTTTTGTTCCATTCGTTGGGCGTCGGCTTGTTCCTCCCGTAGTTTCGTTTCCTTTAGTCTCATATTGCTTTGTTCGTTGGGGTTTTTTTTGGTCTGGTTACGCTTTGTTTAAGTTCTGTTATTTCTCTAATTTTTTTCCACGTTAAAAGGCTTTACGGGGACGAGTTTTATTCCTATTAGGAGGCACCGCCGGCGCTGGCAAAACTCGCACTACGTACTACTACTGTGCCTTACTTGCAGCAACCAGCTGCTGTTTCGGTTCGGTTCAGGTTCGGTTCAAGTTCGGTACAGGATTGGCTCGCGTCCTTTCCATGGACCTGCCGTCGGTTAAAAACGAGCGAGCGCGTCCGTCTGAGCAAAAGCCGACGGCCGTGCTGCGGTTACGAGTGTCAATGCCACATAGACACTTTGACACGTGGCAAATTGTCTTGACGAAGCCCTCAGTACGTGGGGGCGGTGTTCACACGTGTGAACGCGCAGACGGGCTTCAGATAAGGACAAGGTTTCCACTTGCGGGCAGAGGGCGGCATGACCGTACATAACCGTACACCTGCAGGCGCCGACAGGGCCCCCGGCCAATCAGTGGATGGAACGAACACGGAACTGCGGATGGGGACGCTGGACAGTTGCGGGAAATAAGATTGTAAATGCAAATAATGCGGGCAGGGTTCGGGTACAAAGGGGGTTTAGCGCCACGTCAATGGCCGCGGAGCTGAGCTGGACGTATCGCCCGGCCGGGACCGTCTTGGCAGAAGCGCGTAAAAATTTGGCGCTGCAAGGAGAGGAATAGTTTCGTAGGTTTGAATACGAGAATGAGTACTCTATTGTCATTACAATTAACTTGCAAAGGAGTATTCCATCTAAACTGAACTCCGATAAAGTTTGATATGCCCGGTGACACGGGCAGACTGAAAACGTTTTTCTGGCATCCTGCGACGCTAGCTCATGCGGTGGTCGGTCGGCGGAAGGCATAAAAAATGAAAAGATTCGCGAAGGCCGCGGCGGGGCATCTCCGAAACTGCCCAAAGATGCCGCCGCCGTCGCGGGCAGGCTAAAAACAATTCATATTTCTTTTCTTGTTCTCTTCACCCTCCACCCCGCCTAACCGTAAAAGACAGAAATTTCCAACCTCTGCCCCATCCAATGGCGTCCCTCGCTTACCTGCCCGAAAACTGTGTTGCCCCTACATTCATTTTCGTTTTTATTTTTTCTGCGCCGTCGGAAAGCTTGCCAGCAAACCGACACGGCCACAAGCACCGACATTCCGCATGCGCCAAAAGAGTACTACACACTTGTGAGGGAGGTCCCCTATTGGCTGGACGGCCGGCATATCCCCTCCGCCTCCCCCGCCCGCCCGGCCGTGTCGGTGGCCGACACGGCCGCTTTCGGCTCCGCAGGGAGCCACGTGGCCGCGGGCCATTCTACGGCACTGCCGGGGCTGTCGTACGGAACGGATTCAGTACGGCGCGAATACGGGAGAGGGAGAGCGGCTGTGGCGGCGGGAGGGGGAGAGGAGAGTGCGAGAGAGGAAGAGGGAGAGGGAGAAATTGAGAGAGGTAGAGAGGAGGCAGCGGGAGAGGGAGAAGGAGAAGGGAGGCGCAACAAAGGGCGGCTGCAAGCTCTCGCACGTGCCAGGTATGGGTGTGCGGACCCTTAGCACAGTGGGAAGAGGCGGCTTTGGCGGGAGAGGGCCTTGGCAAACGTTTCGTTGCGGCTCTCCGTCTCCCTCTAGGGCACTTGCCTTTCCTCCCTCCTTTCTCTCCCTCCTTTTCTTCTCTCTCTCCCTGCATTTCTCTCCCACCCTTCTCCCTGTACTTCCCTCCCTCTCCCTCGCCCTCTGCTTCTTCTTGTCCCCCGTTCCTGTCCCTCTCCTTCTCTCTGCTCCTTCCTTCGTCTCCCTATGCCTGTACCCTCTCCTGTCCCTCCCTCTCTCGCTCCCTTTCCCTGTACCTCTCAATGCCAGTTTGCACCCTCCCTCTCCCTCTCCCTCTCCCTCCCCCTGGTGCTCCCTCCTTCCTTCTCCCGCTCCCTCCGTTTTCTATCTCTCCCTGTATTTCTCCCCCTCTCCTCTCGCTGTGACTCCCTTCCTCTCCCCCTGCCTCTCCTTCTCCCTTCCTCTCCCTCTCCTTGCCTCTGCTCCTCCCTTCCTCTCTCTCTTCCTGTACCCTCTCTTCCTCTGCCTCTCCCTCTACCTCCCTCCCTCTCCCTCTCCTTTTCCTGTTCCCCCTCCCTCTCGCTTCCCGTTTTCTCCCTGCCTCTTCCTCTCCCGCTTCCTGTTCCCCCCTCCCCTCTCCCTCTCCCTCCCTCGCCTGCTCTCGGCCCATTCCTCCCCTCCTTCTGCTTGTGGTTCAATCGTTCCACTTCCTCCCATATTTTGGGTTTCGCCGTCGTTCGTTTCGTTTGCTTTTATGTAGTTGCTTTGCTCGATCTCAAGTGAAAGAGAGCGCCCTAGAACGAGAGTGAAGGTCTCCGCAGGCTCTCTCTCACTCTCTCTCCCTCTCTCTCTCTCTCTCTCTCTCTCTCTCTCTCTCTCTCTCTCGCTCTCTCTCCCCCTCTCTCCCTCTCTCCCCCTCTCTCCCTCTCTCCCTCTCTCCCCCTCTCTCCCCCTCTCTCCCTCTCTCCTCTCTCTCTCTCTCTCTCTCT
>CM074804.1:7446715-7464824 GCA_037447605.1 Zygnema circumcarinatum
CCCCCCCCCCCCCCCCACCCCTCACACAGGGGGGTGGGAAGGGGGAAAGTTGGAAGTCTTAGGATCGAAGGCCTTTTCTATGAAGGGGGAATTTTTTGAAACCCACTTTTGCTTCAGATTTGCTGCAGATGGGAAACAACGTTTTTCATGATGTGTGTGGTCTGTACTATTTCTCTTCATGATGGGAGTGGTATCCTTGACACCGCCGTCAGACAAGTTTCCACAATTTGTAATTGAAAGACACACAAGAAAGATTAGTATGCTTCGCAAGTTATCTTGCCACAGCAGGTGGTCTGTATACTTCCGCAGCTTTCTTCCTTCATTAGCCATCATTCCGTTCTCTCCAAGCTCATTGCATCAGCCAAATTAGCCAACATTCAGGTATGATGCTAAGAAGGCGATAACATGGTAGCGGTTTCGATGATGCCTTGCCCGAAGCCATAAGCACCACAATCGATCATAAAAAAGGGCCCATGATTTTCTTCGTCCAGCTGTAAACTACTGCCTCACTCCCACACCTCCTTCCGCTCCCTCTGCATGTGCTCTCTAAACTAGAAATGATCCATACCATGTGAAAGGCATAGGGCCTTCACCACATGTATCGCGCGCCTTAGCTTTATTACATGCGCCCGCCTCCCCGGACTGAGCGGAAAGAGAGACTTGACTTTCACATCCTGCACAGCTGCCAGCGCCCTACACCTACGTACTCTTAGGCTCTACCCCTACTCCCACAGTGCCAATCCAACCCCGGCCTTTCTACATCGTCATCGACCCGCCAGACGGCTCCTAACATCTTTGTATCGACTTGTAGGCTTCTATATAGGCCTCCGAGCTTGCAGCGTCCCAACTAAAATCCGCCTCCACGGCGTTCTTCACAAAGCGGCCCCAGCCTTCAGGGTCCGCACTCTGCGCAGGCCACCGACGAGGAAATCAACATCCACAATTCACCACAATGGCGGAGTAAATCGCCTAGGCAGGAGTTCAATAAGGGATGGACTGACAGACCATGCATGCATGAGGTAGGTAGGCTCATGTGAGAACTCTTCACACCCTTGAGGAAGGGTCGAAATCTAGTTCTCAAGCGTTCAAGGGCCAGTGGTTATTCTTACAATTCGTTCAATTGCACGTTGAAGGGCGTCGGCCATGTCAGCATCACTGTCAGAGTGGAACACAAACCCATTCCCTTTCGTTCTTCCCGACGAGGGATCGTCGACATCCACAATGCTGCACGCAGGTACAGAATCGCGCATTGAGGGCCGGAATGAACTATGCAGCAGAAGCGTTTCTGGTAGTTTTCAAGGGAATAGCGTTCAGGTCTTACCAGTCAGCCTTTGATCGTTGCTGGCGAGCCACGGGCAGCGCTCCATACTTCAAGCCCACAAGCTGAAAACAACAATCCAGAGATATACTTCAGCCAATATGCCCACAAACACTCCCCTGACCTCACCTTATACTCTAAAAAGAATGAAGCAAGGAAAAGTTGACCAAATATATTTGATGTTTGCATTCATGGGCTGTCCCGACAGCTGCTCCACGGTTGTTTCAGCGGAGTGCTGGCTCATAATTGAGAAGGTTCACTTCATGATTTTTACTCTGATCTTTCTCTCTTTTTTTCGTCCTTTTCTCTGTCAATCTGAGGTACCCAAGGGTCAATGAAGCCAATAGTAGAAAGTGTGGATGCGAGAGAGCTTCACTTCAGTGACCAAACGAGAAAATATAGGTGAACCAAACTGACTACTTGTGCTCCTCCACCGAGAAGTAGAACAGTGCAGAAACGAGCTGCTTAGAACCTCACCGGCAGTTGGTCTACAGGGTCCACTGTGTCTGGACACACAAGGATGTCAGAAGCTGCCACAATTAAGTGTGCCATTGCGTCATCGTATTTTATAACCAACCCTGCATTTTCATCCTGTCATCGTAACCATCCGCAAAATCACCACAAATGACACGAAAAAGTTCGACTTAGAAAAAAGAAGCAAATAAATGTTTACACTGAGACACTCACACATAAGTACTTTCAGGTCACTAGTCTAGCATATAAAGGATGCAGAAAGTGGGAGAATCCTCTCCTACCCTTTGTTGGCTTCCTATCCCAGAACTTCAACAGATCTATCAAACTCCTCCTGTAAGGACTGTGCGAGAACAAAATCAAATCGACGTTTCACAAGCTGAATAACCCAACTAGTAAGAGACCAGAAGGAAACAGATTGCAGATACATGCAACGTTCTCGTGCGAACGCAAGCTTCTGAAAACCATTTGTGTTCCCACTATGGAGGAGAGAGCAGACACATACCGCGTGGTCCCTCTGCAGGTCCTCCAAATGCGCTTGAACTCGGGGGGCTTTGCTCGCTCCTACTGCCACAAACTGCATGCCACGCAGAATGGTTCCGAGCTCATAAGAGGAATGCTCAGCAGCCCACATGGTAAAACCATGAATGCAAAGGCTTCTTACCGCTGAGTTGCAAGATCTGGCCAGCACCAAAGACGTAAACCACCTACTCTGCAGAGTCCCTATCTTTGTTGGCCAATACATAACGATGCATGACTCCAGAGCTGTGTAAGTTGGTCTATTACCACAAGCGCTTCGCCTAGACAAGTGTTTTTTTTTTTGAACATATGTAAAATCTGCCTGATCAGCACCCAGGTATTCACACTGCATGTTTTCAAAAGTCTAACATGCACAAAGTAAGCATTACCTGTGCTCCGCACTCCAAAGTCCGCTTCAAGGCACTCTTAATAAACTGCAGTTCTTTCTCCGATACCAGTGGTGCTAAGCATCCGACCTGCCAGTGCATCATCATATGGAGCAGATCAATAAGGTGACCTTCGAAAGAAAGCCCTCCGCTTATCATTGAAAACGCTCTACGCTTATGATTCACGTGACCTACGTTTTAACTCAACGCGTCAAGTACGGCAATTTGAAATATGCTTTCCGGCATAATCAGTTTCAGAGCTCACCAAGGGCCTTTCTACACCCGTCCTGCTATCTACCAAGGGCAACCCAAGCCGTTGCCGAAGCTCGGCTTTTGCAAGGGCCTTCCCCGATAAATCATTCGATGAGAATGGCGCTGCGAGAAATCGGTCTCTAGAAGGATCCCACTCGTCCTCATTCACTCCCGAAGGTGCTCCCACAAACTTATGCCTACAGAGAGATGATACGTTGGGAACAGATCAGCAGCCAGTCAGACAAAAGCGTTAACATGCATGCTGGAATGTGCATTCAGTAATGAGGCAGAATGCCAACAATCAAGAGAAAATGATTGCGTAAACGTTACTTCCTCTAGGCACAACCACAAAATTTAAACCCCTTCTTCAACCTTCATTAATCATCCTTCCAGATAACTAACACCCCCAGACTCATTTATTGGCAGGGCTGCAGTGGCATTAGCATATTTTCCGAAACAAGGGCCCGGACATTTGGGATGCAGACCAGCTGGATGCTTGCTATACAGCGCTAAGAAAACCTGCAAAACGCACTGCTTGTCAGTGCCTATGCTTCTCTCTCGAGATTACGAGGAAGAACCGTTTGCTTCTTCCAACTCCAACCCTACAGCCGCCACTCCATCGGTATGCAAATGGGGTGGCAAATCCAAGCATAGATGAATTTGACGGCCCACAAGTGCATAAAACATCCCAGCCTTCCCCTGACAAACTCTTAGTCAGGCGATGCTCCACACCGACTCCATGTGGTTCCCATGGGCCTCTCATCCCCCCCAGCAGCATTAGCATTAGGAATCCCTGCCTTCCCTCTCTACTGAACAGCAATAATGCGCTATATGGCAGCTGTCTCCCAATACCACGTGGCAGCCTCTCACTCGTGGGTGGCGATGGTCTGCTCAAGCCCGTGAGCGAGCCCCGAAGCCGAGTTCCGTACATCCGCTGCGTAGCGTGTGGAGACAGTTGTCACTTTGTTGGAGTACACAATGCCGCCCTGCAGGCACACCCCTCGCCATAGAGCCTGGTTCAAAACTATCACTTCATTCGCAGCCGTTGAGCTTCCTCCACCACACAGTCAAAAAGCAAATGAGCAGCCTATCAATTTTCCTGGGGCAGGTTCACCAAGACATGAGAGGTGGAACTACCATTCCTTCCAGGTCTTTGTAGACATTGGTTAACTGAAATGCATGCTAACATGGGCAATGCATTGCGCACCTTGAGAATGTTGGCTCGAGACGGGTCTTGGTTGTCCTGCAGTCTGTCCGGACGGTGGAGCTGCCCGGGGTCCAGTCCACACAAAGAAAGCTTTTCCGGCTCCACAGCCGTCTGCACGTGCAAGATTCCCAGGGCAAAAATTCTCATCATGCAGCAGCGGAGACCTTTGTAGTTGGTCGGAAAACAGGAAAGGGAAATATATACGTCCGGAATCTGGATTAGGTGATCTTGTTCTGAAATTGTATGGACAACAAAGTGGCAACCCTTAAAGAGATAGCCATGCATGTGTTCAGGAGGAGTCCGCCAAGTATGGGCTCAATTTACACATAGACTAGGATCAAGTTTGTTTTGGTGGTATACCTGATACTTGAAATTATGACAAGTGAGGAGCAGACGAGTATTGCTCATGCCCTGGCTCAGATCCCCGCAAGCACGGAGAGAGAATTAGGAGGAAGGCAGGCCAATGATCAAGAGGTAGACTGCAAGTGAGCAGCAGGCAGACCCTATCCATCTCAAGTATGCATTCAGACAGCAGCAGGGAGAGCTACGAGGATGGCAGGTTCAATGTTTTTAGCACAGGCAGTCAAATTTCTCCAATGAACAGGGGCCATCTTTAAGTAACTCTCATCGTGAAGAAACAAAAGAAAAGAGCCAAAGAAACAGCCTCCACCTGATGAGAGAAAATGTCCCAAAAGAGAGGCGCAATGACTGCAGTGTGCCAATTGTGAAGGTGAATGACGTCAGGCTCCTTCCCTGTCTTTTGGAGCCATTCTAGAGCTGCTCTGCAGAAATAGCTGAACCTGCAATGCACCATATTTCCCATTCACAGTCGATGAGGCATCTCCCATTCAAACTGCAACGTCAGCCATTTTCCCACGATGCCATGTCACGGTTTTCGTTACTCCGCATCTGACGGCCCTTTCCATCGTTCAGTCAAACAGAGTCAGAAAATGATTGATTCGGGTTTGATGGAATTCTGATGCTTGGAGAAAGTGGTACAGCTAATTAGTGGCTTTGCTGGCAAGCAAGATTTAACTCATTTTAGCCAGAAGTATACGGCATTCCTGACCATACCACATCATAACCGCAGGCCAAGCTACCAGGATTGAACTAACAATGCGAGAGAGCTTTCCAGTTAAAGAAAGCAGTACTACCTTTCAAAGTCGTCCTCGTAGCCGTACATTTTATCCCTTGCGAAAAATCCAGACGGATGCAAAGCTTCTATGAGCGTCACCGGCAGTCCGTAAACAGTTCTGTAAAATAGTCCAAGCAGGAGGGCCTCATAGCATTTTCAGTTCCGTGCCATTCTAACCACACTCTTGCTTAAAGGAATAGAACCGAGGAATGAAGACCTTCAGAAGCACACCCCTTAGAAATATTCCTGACAAGGATAAACACATTACAAGCAGCTCGAAAGTTTTACCCAAGACAGGCAGCACCTGCAAACAGAACTTCTTTAAGGCGGGCTTGATTTATCCATCTCACCCTGTCCAGATCTTATTCTGATACATTTCCCCTCCATAGTATGTGGTAAGTTCTCCCTTAACCTGTTGCAGATCATTCATACAATCGGTATCCAAAAAAGCATACCTGTTGCACACTCATAAACACGTCGGCAACCCTGTACGAGTTAGCAGAAGAAAACAAAATCAGCACAGAACGACTCCCCTGACAACTCAATCTAAAACAATGCTTTCCAGAGATTCACTCAAGCATACAAACTCCTGATACAACAAAAACTCTCAAAAAATGCAAAGCTTAAGTGGACAGTGTTACATGCGAGGTCCGTAAGAGCCTACTTTGGCAGTACGACCTCCACCAGGTGGCCCTTCCGCCGGAGCGCGCGGCACAGCCCTGTGAGCCAAGGGGCCAGCGAGCCCGTCTGAGCGATGGGGGCCAGCTCCGTGCACACCTGTACGATATGCAGGCCCTTTCTGAGCCCTCTCCCGCCACCCACACAAAGGCAGCCTCTTAATCTCCACTCTTATGCCAGGCAGGGCCTGGACCTTGGCCCGGGTAAGTGACTTGAGGCTTCTTTAGGGTTCTAATCTTCTTCAAGTATAAATGAATCGTTTGGGTTTGTCCAGGAACAAAGGAGATGGCAGCTCTGGACGAATATGGCAAATTTGAAATATGCGTTAACTGGAACTGGGCGCTCTCTCAGGTAACGATTTGAAAAAATAGGTCACTCTCCAGAGTGGAGGAGAAAAATCATTGCTAGCAAGGACAAGGGCTGCAATGACAGTGACCTAGAGGATCATGTTGCATCACATCTTGTTTCAATTGGACAATGTATGGTGAAGCTGGCTATACTAGCAAGCCCCTGACTTCCTCCCAGAATATAGAATCCTGCATTCTCCCCTTCCGTACCTTCTGTTTACATCCAGAAGTCCAACCATCGGGCCAGCAAGTTCTGCGTCTTCTTTGTCTTGCAAATCCTCGAAAGTCTCTGCCACCATGGGATCCCGGCTCACCACACGCTCCCTAAGAGCACGCGCCTGCTCAACACTGATCGCTCGAGAAAGAAGCATGGAGTCAATGCGAAGGAGGACTCTGCTCCAAACCGTCGGAGGGTCCTTCTTGCCCTTCATTTCGCGCTTCACAAGAGGAGGCTTAGGAGAGGGACCAACAGGATCAGCCACAATGGCAGCGGTTTGACTAAGAACAGGTGGTGGTGCTTTAATCTCTGCAGGCACAAGAAATAATTGGTCACGAAATAGTCAATGCGATGACCCGGAATTCGTTACTGAACTTTTGCTGAACATTTTGCTTGAGAAATTCCTCAATGTATTGTACCTCCTCAACTCAGAAAGGTGCACGCTATCCTTCTGCTGTCTTCTAACGCAGTAAGAAATAAGCGCACTTTCGTCACAAGAACAAAACATATGCATTACGACCCTCTGAAAGAATTATTCCTTGGCCACTTTGATTGAGCTGCTGCCAAAGTTGCAAAACCTGGCTCTCGTTGAACTCTACTATTGATTGTTTTGACATAGAAACAGAGCCAACTGAACCATCAAGTTTGCCTAAAGAAGGGGAACTAGCAGGCAACAACATAACCGAAACCCAACAGAGCATCCTAATTTAAAGGAAAATGGGAGGCACCCGGCTATGAAATCCTCTCATCCTCACTCCCCATGAATAAAGTCCTCAATCTGGCATCAAATCCCTGCGGCGTTCAAATAAAAAATATTTCCTACACAAGGATTTGATGCGGCCGCCCATTCTCAGCTCTATCAACTCAATTAAGCAGTTCAGAATCAGCTAAAACTAAGAACATTATCATTCAACAGAATTACTATATGTTGGCTGAAGAAAATTTCAACCAAGAAACATCTAAAACAGCAGGTTGTTCCTCAAGCTTGGTATACTCCTGCACACTGAAAGAATGAGAGCATACGGTACATCACGCAGTAAAAGGAATCCCACTCAAATAACCTATTCACATGTTAGGCAACACTCAAATAGACGGGAAGCACGGGAAGGATTTCATGGTACTCGCAATAATCAGGACACTTAACAGTAGTAATGAACCATGTGAGGGGAACATCAAACTCCTACGACCAATACGGGGGAGGTGGTTATAGGCATTCATAAATGTGCTTTCTATATTCTACATGAAGCAATTACGGAAAGGGAACGTCATTATATAAGCCCGGACCCGCTGTAGGTGAAAATGGCGATTGAATTATACGCCTCAGATTATAGAAAAAAAATCTTTTCATATTTCTTAAAGTTCCCGTTACTACTCCTGTTCGTCTAATTGATATAGTTAGTTTAAAAAAGGAGGGGAATGATGTCAAATCCTTCACACTCACCTTGACGGGCAAAGGCTGATCAAACTCAGAATGCACACAGTATGGCATGCTCTTATTCCCATAGGATTTGCTTACTATGCCAACCACATCCCAGTTTGAACGCGTTCCTCTGTACCTTTTTTCAAATCCGCTGCTGCAGCCAACTTGGCAATTTCAAGCGCCGCCTCAACATTCTCCAGCTGCTGCTCCAGCACTTCTCTCTGTGCCAGCTCGGCCTGCTTCTCGGCCTCCAACTGAGATACTCGTGCCATCAAAAATTCCCGATCCCTCTCCGCTTTCTGAAGTTCATCCACTGCCATCAGTCGCTGTTTGTTGAGATACAACATGTCTGCACGCAAATTGAATGTGATGAGGCGTTTTGGTGAGGCCGACTTACTGTAATCACAACGGTTGTTTTAGGTGTTGCTTGCAACAGCACTATTTTGTGGATCAAAATGCCTATCACAGGTGAGCAAGAGCCTCACTCTGCTGTGCATCGCTGAAGAGCTTCATCATGTCTCCTCCCAGTGCCTTCCCAGCAACGGCAGTAGCCTGAATCCAAAGGCGCGCGCTAAGTCATGTAAAGACCACGTTCTTGCAGCAGGGTCGTAAACAGAAAAGCTCATATCATCGGACCACGGCCTTAATTCAAGAACAAAGAAAAAAGTTGAGGGACAAGTTGTGGTGTGCACAAGAAAGAATGGCGAAAATGTTTCAAGTTGGAGATGAAAGCAGGAATGATGGTTCTCAGGTATCATTCAGTCTGATGTCCTAATCCAGGAGAGCTGCTTGCTATATTCACAAAAGAGAACGCCGACGATAAAAAATAAATTAGGGGATTCTTGCTCCTCCATGAACTGGAAAGACAGCACTGAGATCAAGGATTACTGAGACTGACCTGCATTGTGTCGTTACCTCGAACTTCACTCCTGCAGAGACCAACCGTCACCCTGCAGCTGTTGAGAATCATACGACGCCTCCTATGCCGTATGGGACTAGGAGCGACATTAACCTAAATTCCTGGAAATCGTGAAAACTCTTCAGGTTTCTGAGCAGAAGATGATCCAAAGCCTGATTACAACTTTGTAGTGCCGCTTAGGCCAAGAAATTCTCGGCTCTTTCATGGAGGGAGTACACATTTAGCCCGCTCTGAAAGA
Source organism: Zygnema circumcarinatum (assembly GCA_037447605.1). Lineage (NCBI taxonomy): Eukaryota > Viridiplantae > Streptophyta > Zygnematophyceae > Zygnematales > Zygnemataceae > Zygnema > Zygnema circumcarinatum. The sequence continues at coordinate 7,455,823 of CM074804.1, forward strand.
ACTTTGCCAGTTCAAATTAAAATTTGCGAATATGTCAAGTGCATTTCCAATAATATTAGTATGGGTGTGTCTGATAAAGGACTGGAGTTTAAGGGATTTTCCAGTGAGGAAAAGTGCTAACATAGTACCGAATATTTTGGATAGTCAGTAAACGAACTTAGTCTGTCGTAATTTAGATTTAAAAATTTTATTGCGTACGATTGCAAGTTCCCATACCAAGATAGTTTAGAATCCTTACAGACTTCAGCGCTACCTATATGGGAATAATTCACTCACTTAAGCTGGATTGCCGAAGTTTCCCGGTCTTCAATGTTGCTCTCTGCACTGCTCTCCCCTGCACTGTTGATCCATCCAATTGAGGGATTAGTCATTGCTGACAACCAAGAATATGACGACACATTGAGATGATAAAGCAGAATTCGTCACAGTTCAGGTCGAACTATCGGAACAATGTAGACAGACCCGAGCCTTCAGCGTTAGCTGAGGTCTGTGTGCGCGCTTTGCTGCAATACCTGCCATTTTCGCAGGCTACAACAGTCCCCCGCGTGTTTATCGGCCGGCCTTCCAAGTAAGCGCTCTGGTCACCAGATCCACTTCTGGATAGTCTCCCTGCCGACCTTGACGAATATCGAGAATTCGCCGCCCAACTGCGATGAGAGACACCTTGAAGCCTGCTTCCCAGCAGCATGCATGCATGCGCTCTAGCAGAGACGGCGCCTCCGCCGTCTCCGAGCAGCGAATCCCCAACTCGGCAAGCGGCTGCTTCAGGCGCAAGATGCAGGCGTGCGGAGATCTGTAGAGGGCCTTGCATGGCGGCCCGCTACACTTTCCAGCAGACGAGAACTACTTGAGGGGCAGGCGCTCATGCAGCTTTCTGCTGCAGTGAGCCGAGGGAGGGAGAGGGACAGGAAGTGGGAGAGGGAGGGACAGAAAAAAATGGGAGGAGAGATATTTGGAAAACCGAAAGTGCTCCCAACCAGCAGCAAACCGGCGGGAGAAGGGGAAAGACTTTTCGAATTCTCCGCCATGTGCGACGGACGGCGGATATGCGCCCATGAACGCTTCGCGCGTGCGATCTTGCGCAATCGGACGGTGGGGACGCGCCGACGGCGGGGGGGAACTGGAACAAGCGGTGGAGAGGGAGCAGGGGCTGCGGGGGGCGGCGCTGATTGGCTGGGGGGGCTGTCGGCGGCCAATGGGAGGCCGCCAGGAGGAACAAGGGTCGGTGGAGGATCTACCTGCGCGGACCAGCCGAGGGGTTAAATTGGTAGATCCAGGAGTGTTCAACGGTAGAGTATGGACTTAAAAAGAGATCAATCTGTTGATCGGGAAATCAACGGTGTCAGGAAAGTGTCGGTAACACGTGCGAAGGGGCGAATGCAAGAAACGGGGATCAAGAAATGGAGGTGGATCGTGTCGGCGGTTGGACGGAGCGGGTTCAGCGATCCAGGGCGAGTTTTTTGGGCAAGGAACCGGAACCTGAGGGGCTGACTGTGGTCGCTCGCCCTTTCGATTGATCGGACGGCGCTGGTTTGCTCCTGCAGTTGAGGAGGAGAGTCGGACCGTCAGATGGGGATGGCAGAGCGTCCGGTCGACTGCTTTCGTCATGCCGCTTGTCATGTTCATGTTTTGGAACAAGTGGCAGAACATGCACAACATGAACGACATGCTGAACGTGAACGACAAGCACAACATGAATGACATGCACAACATGTACAACATGCATAACATGAACGACATGCACAACATGAATAACATGAACGACATGCATAACATGTACAACATGTACAACATGCACAACAAGAACGGCATGCACAACATGGCATACAACATAGCACGCAGAATTCAGATCGATCTCACGATGGGGACGCCATCAAATTTACATGGAAAAAGGAGAGCCTGTGATCGGAAAGTTTGCAGCGGCTAACACAGCAGAGCACAGTACAACAAAGCACAACGGAGGAGCAACGAGAGGTGTAGTCGGGCACGGCGACGCGCACCTGCCCGACCGACCCACTGACTGTGTCTGCTTAAAGCAGGGCAGGGCGAGGGCGAGCCTAGAGTTAGAGCTCGTCCTTGGAGAAGGGGGAGGGATCAGAGTGTTGGATTGAGTCCTTCCTTCATTGCTTCTTCTGTTTCATCTTTGGAAGACTTCCCTTTCTTAAACATGTTGGACAAGCTCAATCATCCAACGCAACAGATCAGCACTCAATACACAGCACACTTAACCCAAAAACTCTTTATTCCAAAATAAACCTGGAGCATAAGCATTATGCTTTTCCATCAAGGCTCCGTTTGACGGAAAAAAACTTAGAATGCTGTAACCTCATACAGTTCCTTCCTAAAAACCCAGCCGCAAAAAAGCAACATGGTCGAACTACATGATCCGTACGATCAAACGTATTGGGATTCACAACTCCTTGTTAGCACTTGACACGTGTGACTCCGTCCATACAGTTCTGTACATTGCGTCGCACAAAGGATCCGTACAGCCCATGTCCGCTTGTACGGATTTCAACACAGAGCCGTACAGACTCCCCTTGCCGAAGGGCCGTCCGGGCAGCAGCCGCCGGAAATCGGAGAGGGCGCTGATGTCAAAGCCGTTGCGAATAAGGGGCGGGAAAAAAAAGAGTTGGCTTATTATGAGCAGAGAAGTGACTGTCAAGGGGACGGTCAGCAGCTTAGGCAAGGGTTGCCGCCCACTTCGCACCCATGCCTTTTTCAGCCATACTTCAAGGACCACCAATACTCCATGAAGAGAGAAGAAGGCGAACCATTCCATAGTCAATCCTTCAAAACGTCCAATGCAGGTATAGATAATCAGCTCGTGCATTGCACCCGAGACCATGAAGGTGACCAGAGTCGCAATGGCGCTGCTGACATGCTTGGGAAAAGGGGTAGCTCTTAGGAGGTATTCTCTGACTGGAGTGTAGGCAGCTTCACGGAGCAGCTGCCCTGCAACAAGGTTCCACCGACGGCTCCAAAAGTCCTGAAGCAGCAAACCACCAACGGAAAAAATGAGCATAGATGAGGTGAGGCTGGAGTGCCTGTTCATTTCAGGTCTTTGTAAGTGTAGCTCCAGCGCACTTAGGAGGGGATGAGAAGTAGGCGAACTCTCAAATAAGCAAATAAAGCACAACATAAGGAGAAACAGTCCCAAAAACTGCTTTTCTCCTTAAATGACAACTTTTTGTTCGGACAGGCACTTCCGCTGATTCTTTGAATATGAACATATCTTCAGGCTCACTGCCCTTTCGTTTGAGTTACTATATACCTGAATGGAGGATGAAAGGTAGGGTCGCTTGAAATGAGGCGCGAATGAAAGTCCCATACTGCCCTTCAACAGGGCTGCCGATCCGTTAAACATGAACAACATGAAATTGTACAGAATGAGGGAATAAATAAAAATCAAGAGAACTTGCGGCATGACGGGCCGTAGATCAGTGAGGTAAACAAGGGCGAAAAATAAAAGGAGGCTTCCAAACGATTGCAAGGCCAAGATCTGCCATGAAGCTTCCGATCCGGGACTCTCCTTTCGCAGATTCTCCACTTGACTATTGTTCTCGGTTTTATGTTGCTTTTCTTCCACGACCTCACTGACCAAACCACCATTTCCACGATCTATGTCTTTCCCAATGCTTCGTGAAATGGTGGAATTCTTCTCCAGGCAATCTTCTTTCCTTATCTCAGGTGTATTCTTCTCCTGTGTGCTTGATATCACTATAGGAAGGACCAAGGCCGCACAAAACTGAATGAACGCTGCAACCTTCTTCGCTGCAGTATCTGCCTTTGATTTCGACTCCACCGTATTGACATATGCCAAAGGGCCGCGGCCCCAACACAACGCCAAGACCTGCGAAGGGAAGCAGCTTGAGATTCAACGAAAGCAGCTTCCGATAACTCATGCAAGACACCAGGAGGAAGCACTTGGATTCAAGCCTGCACACGTCTAAGAAAAAGAAGCGAAGCTATGTTCGGGTAATTGGAGAAGAGAGGCTTTTGACCAAAAAACAACCATTTCGCTAGGGAATCAATGCACAACTTCACAACTTTGATAGAAAAATAACAAATTTAGTATTCTGAACGCAAATACAATCATGCAGGCAAGGGTAATGCATTAAGGTACTACATGCAGACAAACATAACAACAGGGGGAAAAGCCCAAACAACAGGCATGTGAGTAGTGAGAAACATATACAAACTGTGAAGTTGGCCCACCACGAAAAGAAGGTGGATAAGGTCAGAGAAGCCGTTGCATATTCTCTGGGATCGAGGAACCATGGCACTGCCACGTGCGCCACGAAGACTGGGAATGCTGCAAGGAGACGAGCGACGCCCTCAGGCTGCTCTGCCACCACATACAGCGTGTAGACAGCAGTGGAGAAGAGTAGGACAGAGATGAGCAGCCATGGATCGGACAAGCTCAAACTTTCAAGTAACTGCATTGTAGAATCCTGCAAAATTTTGAATGTAGTTTACGTCGAGCAGGAGAAACGCTATGAATTGCGGGCGCTCCTGCATTAGCACATCCTGCAAAGATATCCTATCTCTTGTGAAGAAGGCTCGCGCTCTCGCGCTCTCTCACTCCCTCTCCCTCGCCCTCTCCCACTCGCTCTCACAGGAGGCAGGACCGCGCTGGAGAGGACCCGGACTGCATTCTCACCAGGGTCTCGTCAGTGACCGAAAAACCAGAAACCAGAAACCAGAAACCGACGGAAAACTCGGTTTGTGGATAAGGACGATTTTGACGTGTTGATTTGTTTTGAGGGCAGTCAACGATGTGGACTCAAGGATCCACATATGGATCAACTGAGGTGACTTTGGGCCCAAGTTGACCCTTTCTAGTGGATACTAGATCCGTCAGTTGTTTGTCTCCTTGGCGCCATGTTCCATGTGATACCACTGGTCCGTTTTCGTGAAGGCGTTCGTGATGCGGCTTCCAGTTCCGTAAGAGAAACGGGGACGGGGCCGGGGGAATAGTGGGGGAGGGGGGGAGAGAGACGAGAGGGGCGGAGAGAGAGGGGGGAGAGGGAGACGGAAGAGTGGGAGGGGGAGAGGGAGGGGAAATGGAGGGCAGGGCAGAGACAGCAGGCGGCGGAAAGGCGGAGTCTATGGGCAAAGTGACTCCGAAAGGCAGCGCAGGAGAGCGGGAGGTAGAGGAGGAGGTTTGCGTTGTGAAGGTGGAGGACGAGGATCAGGTCAATGCCGGGAGGGGAGGGATGCTGACATGGCAAAGGAGATGGAGGCATTCGCTTAAAGGTGTATAAGGCGGGGCATTGTAACGGAGGGATTCTGTTTGTGAAACACTGATATGGAATCGACAATTCATAGTTCAGTCACATGTCCCCTGCTACCTTTTTGATGTATGCGCATTGCGAAAGGATGTCTGTCTTTTCTTGAATGTTAATGACGAACGTGAACATCCAAATCCTTAAACGGGGGCAATAGTTGGCGGAGAAGGGAAGGGAGAAGCAGGTACTTATAAGTTGTGAGCTGTAGGTCGTGAGTGAAGCTGGCAGCAAACATTTCATGAGGGAGCCATAACAAGATTTTCATCATACATGTCACCTTGAAATCTTCAAAAATGGAACCCCGTTTTCATCGCATTACAGCATTCGTTCATACATAACAGGGATCTCATCCAATGATTCATTCAATTGATGATCTGTTGGCGAGTGAATGTGTGCATGCAGCTCAGATCCTATATGAAAGTTCGACATGAGGTTTTTACCGTTGGCCAGGGAGTAACCCTCGAACAAGAGATCGATGAATATGACGGAGGAGGTTTCGACATAGTGAGAGCGAACGAGAAAGCCGTCCACTTCCTCGCCCTAGTGAACGGGGAACCAGCTGGCGCAGGTGCGAACAGAAACTTCCAGAAGACCATCTTTGCTATTTCATCGCTCTTTTGTGGAACGAAACCGGTTCTCAAATGCCCCTTCCTTGCAAGCTCTTGCTGTCAGGCCCACAGGCCCTCCTGCCCTCACATTTGGTGGCAGTTTTTTACCTCAGGCCGCCTGCTACTGATGTCTGGCGAGGTCTGCAAGGCGGGGCGCATCGCCACTCTCCCACGGTTCCGGCGAAGGGGAGTGGCTCACGCAGTTATGGCAGCAATCCATGTAAGCAGCAGCGAAACCCTCCCCTATTAGACCCGCGTGGTTGCACGCTCGTCGGCCTCAACATAGAAATGCTTCTCTCTTTCTTGGAGAAGGCTCCGGACCTCTGCTCATATCCTTTATTACTATTGAGGATGGCTGGTGCAGGCCTTCGCCAGAAGCAGGGGCTACGCGGAATGCAAGCTGGCGGCGCAGATGACAGCAGCACGACTCTATTTGGGCCTCGACTACAAAGTAATCAATCCTGGGGAAGTCTTCATGGATGCGGACATGGAGCATCAGTGGATGATCAAGGATTTGAGAAATTAGCCATTTTGGGAGAAGAATAACAGACGCCCTATTCTTTAGTACTGTCATCATATGCGATTTTTGGCACAGAAAGAGAGCCCGTCAGAAAGCAACATGGGACATGAACTATATCGTTTTCGGCTGTTCAAGGAACTCGTTTAAATGAGCTTATGCTCAAAGACTGCTGCAAAGCATAGGACTCGAAAGGCTCAGTGGCACACACAACCATGAAAAGGCTTGAACGAAATACGAAGGTTTCTATTCTATGTACTGTACACATCGTTGGCTTGGAAAGTACGCCACCTCAACAGCTGTCCAAAGCGTATACATTGTACTGAGTCCGAGGTATCCCTAAGCTGCTGACTGGGGAAAACCTTCTCCTCCCTCCCCCCATCCCACGGGCTCCCTGAAGCGCCGACTATCGTCAGAGCAACTCTGCCACTCTGCTACGTGATGGTTTCACTTAACGCCTATCTCCTGCTTAGCGTGGGTGAGAGCGCGTTCTACATCGCTTAACTTCTCGATTTCCTTTGTTCCGGCTGGCCAGTTCTCCTTGTACAGTGTCCACATGATGATGCTCACCTCATCCCTCAGGGAGGCCGTGACTTCCCCCGGGAGGCCCAACTCATTCTTCACCTTCTTGACCTCCTCTTGAAGCTGAAGAGCGTGAGTCTCCTCTCTCTGTTGCTCCTCTTCTTGTTGCCTTTGCAGTTCCTTTGATTTCCTTTCCTCCTCCTGCACCTCTTGTTCCCTCTGCTTCTGCCTCAAACTCTCTCGGTCCCTCTCCTCTTGCTCCTCCTGCACAGCAACCCCCCCATCCCCCGAATCAATCATCAGACATGAGTGCTCCTGCGTTCCACCAAGGCCGCTTGTCTATGAAACCAAACCCTTCTTCTTACCACCAACACGACCCTTCAAGTTTTGACATTCTGTCCAGAAAGTTGAGGGAAGCAAGCTCTGATAGAACAACTTCGCCCGTCGTCCTGGGCTCTTCCTAGAAGGTGGTAGAGCTTACATGGGGCGTCTTCCCGGCTGTGGCTTCGTACGTCTTCCCGTACACCATAGCCGGTGCGACACGCTGCTGCTCTTTCTGCATAAAAAAGCAAGCTGCTCGCTCTCGTTACTAATAGCAACGAGCGCATTGGATAAGATATAAACACGAGAGCCAATCCATCTACAGTACTGGAAGTGACCTGGTTGCAGGCGTCCCTTATCATAGACAGTGGAACAATCTTTCCCGTACATGTACAGAGTGAGAGATCGCTGCAGCAGCAACCTCTAGGGGGAGCAGTCCAACCGCCGGTGGAATCGAGCGGCGATGGGCTGCCCAGGGTCTTCCCTGCAGAAGTTTACACTAGTTCATGAAGTCCCTCCGCAGCTCGAAAAGTGGCATGTGACAGCACGCATGTGCGACGGTGTCTAACATTGTCAAACTCAGAACGAAGCACTACAGAGCATTTCATAGAAAGCCGTGTGCAGCACAGAAGGAAGGCAAATAGAGTAAGGGCAGTGTCTCAAAGTTGGTGCAACTGCTCTGAAAAGGGAGGCTTCTTGCACCAGCTGCAATGGAGCTGCGCATGCGTTTACCCGCCCAAAAGCACTCGTATCGCTGCCAATTGAGCCTTGAACGAACAAGGAAACGGTTGTAGTATCATCTGATCTTTTCCTCTGCCTTGAAAGTACATACTGTTTAAAAGTTGCAAAAAGTCCTTCACCTCCTTTTCCTACCTTTTCACGCCATCCGTTGCCATCTGGCATGGCGGTCTGACTTTACCTTGGATAGTCTCTCCTCCGTGATTTCTTTGGCGCGAGCTGGTTTCAACTTCTGTTCTTCCTCATGGGTCGTCGATATCGGCAACTCTCCAGACTTCCAGTCAGCCGGAGGAAGCTCCTCTTCCTTTGGTCCTCCCACTGCACTCAGCAAGTACGATGAACAGCCTCTGAGATTGCGAGGAAGCAGAAAAAATCAGGCTGATGCCAGTAGCAGAGTGTATCAAATTCCCTACTATCTCAGCAGCGCATGTTTCGCTCGCTAAAACCAGTCCCTTTCTCCCACTAGAGAGAAGCTAAACACGGCCTACTTTTCTTTTCTTCTGACACTATGCCGAGGACAGAATAGGGAACCGCCGATGCAGGTATCGGCCTTGCAGTAGGCCGAGGAGGACCCAGTGGATGTAATATGCCTCTGAGACACATCTGCACACACGAAAATACCCATGAATACATGAGAAACACACGAATCCTTCCTGGTTCGCAAATAAACATAAAATTCCCGAGGAATTGCTTCCGAAAGAGTCTCTCGAGTTTCAGTATTTGTCTCCACTTCGGACACTCTTCAATTAAAGGCAGGAAGACGATACAGATGGGGACGGCGCTTACTCGCATAAACTCGGCCGCGACAAGAGCGGAAACCCATGGAGAAAGAAAGGCCAATCCCAAAGCCCAGCCAGGAAACAAAATCGGAGAGAGCAAAATGACAGCGGCAGTGGTACCATGTAAGACCCCAAACTGCGCCACCAAAACGAACGTCCCCGGGGGTACAATCAGCATAGAATTTAACACTAGTTTCTATCGAGCCTTTGGGGGGGGGGGGGGGGG
>CM074804.1:7464834-7479834 GCA_037447605.1 Zygnema circumcarinatum
GGGGGGGGGGGGGGGGGGGGGGGCTCTCCACCCTCTTTAAGTGGAAGCCAATCACTTTCTGCCACATTCACAGATTTGACGACGAGGCATGCTGTGATTGCTCCAATATAGACAAAAGTACACTTAAACAGTCCCACACAGAGCTTTCAACTCAGCGAAACAAAATGATACGTGTCAGACGGAGGATTTCATATAAAACAAGAAGCATATAAGTTGACAGACAGAGAAAATTATTTGACGGGAAAGCTCAACTAAAATTGGAAGTGTGTTAGCACCACAGCTAGGCAGGAAAATTTGCTCACAAAGAATATCAAACATAACAAACCGCTACTTAAAAATAAAATAAAAAGGTAATTTCGTCTCACACATCTTCAAACATATGTAGGGCAATGGCGAGCAGGCCATGGCCAGTAAACACACTTATCGTTACAGAACAAGCAGCAGTGCACAACGTGCAGAAATTCCTGACTCACCAACACCGCCCGCTTCGCAAAAGCATACAACTCTTCAATCATCTTCGCTTCCGGCCTGAAGTGAGAAACAAAGTTTTCTGGAAAGAAGATAGAGAAGACGAAGCGGAAAATATCACTTGGATCTTCTTCGATGAGACAGAACAGCTATCATCCTTACCGAAGGTTCCAGAATTTTCTGAAATGACTAACGCTTTAACACCTCCATATAATGCAGTGCGACGGCCCTTGTCCAGAAATTCCCTCGGCCAGACCCTTCCAAGGTCCAGAGTCTCCCACCTGTTGCCACGTTGCATTTTTGTGCATGGCAGAGAGGGCGGCAGCTCTTCTCCTGAACAGTGGTGACAGGGCGACATGGCATGGTGCCCTATAGAAGATTCCGTCGATCCACGGAGTGCTGCCAGCAGCGCGCAGCGATGCATGCCGCCATGTGGCCTTGCAGCTGCGGCAGCAAGCCCATGGCTGCCGCTGACGGGGAGGCGGCCATGCAGGGAGGGCCGCCCTCTGCATTCGCGGGACACGGCTTGGCCGCACACCTATATGGCGAAGCATCGTCCAATCGTCACTTGCCACGTACACGACATTCTCCACGTGGCAATCCGCCATTGGAGATGTTCCACCATGTTTTTTGTATGTGGAATGAATGAATGGTTCGTGACTGTGAATGCATGCATTTGTTGAAATAAAGGTGACGGTTCATATCATATCCATGAGAATGTCATCTTGGTCCGCATGACGACTGTGAGGGGGGTCGATGAGAGAGGGACGGTCACACGTCAAGTCGCAAATTTCAAAAAGATCTTGGACGAATGGAAATTGGCCCTCCCTCTCTTTGTTTTGCACAAGGAAGGAAGAACGCCATGCCCTCCACAACCATCATAAAGCCTCTCCGTCGCCATGCGCGAGCTGTTTTGTTAGAAATCAAGTGGTTTGGCTGTACCTCCTGGCTAGACAATCTGCATTACCACTTCACCAATGAGAAAATGGCTCAATAAAATGCATAAACACACCACACTTTTGACCCTAAACCTCATGAAGAGATTAGCCAACAACGCCTCTCCCTCCCTGTCTCCCTTCGTCTCCCCCCTCTCTCTCCCGTCTCTTTCCCTTCCTCTCTCTCTCCCTTCCTGCCCTCCCTCCCAGAGGCGTGGGTGGGAGGGGCCCACTCATGCAGAGGCAGGCGCGCTATTTTTCTCCCTTCATAGTTTCGTTCCACCTCAAAGCCAAAGCGACCACACCGAACGAGGCTCCGGATTTCGCCGGCAGCCTGCCGGCCGGCGCCGTCGCTCACAGTTTGCATGGACCGTACTACCGTACGGATTTTTTTTACCGGCCGGCAAATAAAAGTTGACGGCCGTCAGGCGTTTCATTCCCACTCAGGGGGGTGCGTGGGGGAGGCGGAAGGGGAGAGAGGGGCAGCCATGGCGGCAGGGGCAGGAAGGGCGGCAGCCTCGCAGGCTTTGTCTCTGTACAGAGCGCTGCTTCGCACGGGGAGGAGCTTCAAGAGCTACAACGTTAGGGAGTACGTCCTTCGCAGGAGCAGGGAGGGGTTCAGGAAGAACAGGGAGCTCGCAGACGAGGCATCCATGGCTGCTGCCTTGGAAGACGGCTGGAAGCAGCTTGAAGTCGCGAGGAGGCAGGTGCAGGTGTATGCGCTGTACGCTCCATCAATGAAGTCCATCATGGACGTGCAGCTAAAGCCTTTCTCGGCAGCTCAGTGAGAGCTCAGTGAGCTGGATTCAAGAGCAGGCGCAGGCTATTGAAATTTAGGGCACGCAATTTTTATGTTTTTTGATGAAAAAGAGAGAATAACTCCTGCTCTAGAGGCTGGTTCGTGAACCAAAGCAGGAGCTACTTAGTTACTCACCGGAGAATCAGAAACCATTCAACGGCTTGTATTTCAACTCCCACGAGGTACTATACATCATCCTTTTTGAAACTGAGATTTCCTGTTAGGAAGAATTCGAGTTAGTCCGACGGAGAAAGTTGTTCAGGAGGCTGAGGATGAAAGAAGTGGATGCTCTGGGCTCTGGGGCTCCTAGCAGGCAGCTATTGCTTAGACAGTAATGGGAATTCTGTTAAAGTCTGCAATTGATCGTTGAGGTCCGCGAGAGTTTTGTTGTACAAGGAGAGTTCGCAAAAATGCTTCGAGCTGTCGCTTGCGATAGTACTAGAAATAAGACCATGACCAAGCGAGGATCAGATAGCCGGTCTCTGTTCTTGAACAGTCAAAAAGCAAAAAAATAGAAGCCATGTGCACATGTTGCGTTTTCTCGCACGAACTTTTGTGGTTGTGAAAGAGAGAGGAAATCGTTTCTTTATCCTCGTGACCTGTTTTCCAAGCGGTCGGGATTCTTGGCTGCAATATAGCAGAGAATGGTATGTGAAACTGTAGCTACTGTACTCAGTGGTTGGCTCCAGCATAGCCTGGCTTGCTAATTGAAGCCTTCACTCTTTGTAGATGAAAAATTGCAAAACATTTTGAGTCTCTTTGCGTTGAGCATAAAGCCCTTCTTCTGAGAGGGAACTGACTGCTTTCCAGGGGCTCGCCTTTTCCTTTCCTTCTTCTCGCATGTCCTCAATTCACCTGTCGGCACTTTGAATGCTTAAAACTGCAAGTGAATTCCGAGGTCTCATACTGAGCGCACACGATAGTGCATGCTAACAACATGGTTTTTAAACCATAAGAAAGAGTAACGTATCAAAAAGGCTAGTCGAGCAAAAGCCTATGCATATCTATATGACAATCAATTCCTGCCAAACACATTCAAGGCTTCCACACTCGTATTGGCTAAAAAGGAGTGCAGAAGCCTAATCTTGGCTGCACAAGAGCTCGTCGTCAATGCCTTCACATAGTATCTCTTGTCGATCACCTAATTACTAATTTGCATACTTCATTTCCAATGGTGGAGGATCACAAAACGATAAACTCTGTAGTGGCTACCAAAAAGATACTGACGAAAACTCCTGAAGCAGTACTCGTACGGAGACAGCGAAGAAGCCGGCTGCTTTGGCAGAGAGAATGCCGTCAAATAGTATTGCAAGAGCTGGCCATTGTAAGCCCTTCTATAATGAGCTTCCCAAGTTCCACATCGACGAGAATGCGGAAACTCTGCATTCAAGACAGGTCCCACTGCATGAGTTACACCTCAAAACTAGCTACTACCGGGCACCACCCCAAATTCACACCCACCTGAAAGGGATACTTTGTTGCATACCTCCTTGAGGAACAGTGGCAGCATTCACTTATTGGCATCTGCCGCCCTCAGCAGCCCTTGCAGCCCCTGCAGGGAGCCGGCCGCCCCTTTGCCCACCCTCTCCGCTTCTGCGGGCCACAGCGCAGCGGAGCTCCCCAAGGCCTCCTCACTCTGCTTCCTGCTGTTGAGCTGAATCTTCTCGATCAGCTGCCTTCGAGCCGACATGTCCTCTTCGTAGCTTACTGTCTGGCAGCCACCCACCATGTGACAAACACTCCAAGTAAGAAACACGCGTGATTCACAGGCACATGTTCTGGCTAGACAGCTTAAGGAGGAAGGCCCATCTGCAAGGATTGAGGACCCACTCAACACAGGTTTTCCATGTCTTTACTGACTGATCTTCGGATGGCTTTCAAACTTGATAAAAAAAACCAGGGCCAGTGGACGAGCCGTCATGGTCACAAAGAGACACCGAGATCCGCTAATTCATTTACGCGCGGGTTTCTGAGACCTCCCAAGTTCGACAAGCAACATGGCTTGTTGTTGTGGGTTGTTGGTTTTGGTTTTTGAAAGACATACAACTGGCCTGGTCACGTGAGTGCAATTCCCAATTTAAACTAATAACTCAGATGCCACTTGGGCTTGGAGACTTACGAGTTTTGGTTATGCAAATGCTCCAGGTTTTCCCTAAACCGGCACCTACGTTTTTGACATGAGAACAGGGCCTAATTTGGGAACATTTTTTATGAGAAGAGATAAAGAAGAAGCAATAATCTGTCAGCCTCAGTAAAAACCACGTGCGCCAGCCGAACATGAAAAATATTACTCAAAAGTGGCGGATTAGCTTAGAGTGGCTGGGCATGAGTAGTACCATTCAACTGCAGAGCAGAAAGGACATATCTGCCCGTACCGAGTGTACAACACTTCCAGAAGCTCGTGGAAAACTCATTCCGCAAATGTTCCATTCCAGAGAATAAAGAAGTAAACATGCGGGCGCACCTGAGATGCAGCTTGGGACTCTTGAAACCGCTCGTAGTCATCATCCTCTTTGATGGCAGTCCAACCATCTTCTGCAGCCGCATCTGGTTCACTGCACCACCGGCCAGTAAGTTGAGACTTAGAGCCCCATAACAGCAGCCGGAGTTCCTCGGTAGAAGAGACTGCGTGCAACTGCATGCACATCTCCACCTCATCTTCACGAGGCCCCTCAACACTATTTATAAAAGCTAACAATGCTTTATCCATACCCGCGCATCTATCCTCCTCAAGGGAAGTCAGCAAGGCCAGGACCCGTCAAATTCTGACAGGATTCACTTGCACTTACAAGAACAGCACCGACCTCCTTCGGCTTTGTTTATAAAAATTGAATGCAGTAAAAGCAAGTTCAGCTTCAGATACAGCTGATGCCATTAGCGGCCCAACTTGAGATCAAGTTCGAGTCGTCATTAGTACCTTGCATGGCTTCGCCATAGGCTGTTTGGCTTTAGCCGCTTCGGCACCAAGTGCTGATCTAATTCATCGCTCGTCCTCTTGCTGGATGATGTTGATTCAGGAGAGAACAACTGGAATAGCAAAAACGTAAATGAGAAGTTACCTGACCTTTTGTAACGTCCCCGATTTTGCATCACAACACCACGCCAAGCACATTCACTTGCACAAACGACCGCTTCTCTCTCGTCTTCTCCAAACATCTCGTAAGGTAACCAGACAAGGAACGAGAACGTACTCAAACCTTGCCAAAATAAAGGAGGAAAGAGTCCTGAGCAAGAAAAACGCAGCTGTATATCACTAATGATACCAAGGTCAGTGATTTTGTGAAGCACATACATTACAAGTCTCATCTGGAGCTGGAAGAGTCGCAGGTTCTTTTCCTTGCATGTGCATCAACACCTGGGCATAAGGTCCCCAAAAAATTAACAGGATCAGACAAACTCTTGCTAAAGGGATGACATTCCGCAGATTAAGTCCAAACTGTTTACTGCCAAATCCAAGACAAAGTGTAGGTTCAGAGCAGCCTTTAACTCCGGGTTACTCCGATATCATGCTTAGAATAAATATATCACCCTTCTCAATTCATATTGAGGCCAGCCACGAAAAGAAAGTAGCGACGACACTCACCTTGCTGATCACAGCAGCCACATCTGGAGCATACTCTCTATCAGAATGAATTCCCTCTTTTTGAGAAGCAGCGGCCCTATCAAAACTCTTTGAGGCTGAACTCCCGTCAGTGCATGTGTCTACTGGCAAACCTGACATGTTTCCCCCCCAATCCACATCTGCAACTTCAGTTTTGAACAAAGAGCACTGAGACGGCCCACTTATGTAGACTGGTAAAATCAGGAGCAGCTAATTCTATATGGACACCTTGCCTATCTGAATTTTCTAACTTCACCAAATGTTAAGCCTTCCTCCATATCTAGGCTACAATCATAACAACATGACATCTTACCCCTTGGCTCCTGCAAGCCGCCAGTCTGTCTAGACTCGTTATGAGATGGTTCTTGTCTCAATAAGTCACTCTGACACCCATCTTCATGGGCCATCGTATCGAGGAGACCCCTTTTTGTAGATCTTGCGACAGTAGCTTCATTTCTCCCAACAGCAGAGTTTGAAGGCCGAGGAGGGAGCATGGTCTGCCGTCCAGTAGCGGCAATTGAATGCGCCACTTCAGCCTGCTCGGGCATATTCTTGTTTGCGCCCACTGGCTGATTGCTGCTACTAGGCAATGGGGGCGGAAATCGAGTTGTACCTTGCTGGCTCATTGAACCACGCGGGCCTTCTGTGGAAACACGGGAACATGAACAAGTGCATTGCTTAAGCAAGAGAAACAAATAGGATACTTGAGATGACAAAGCTTGACATATAAATTCATAAGTTTGTTCTTGTCTAAGCATTTCCTTGAGGCACAATGGTATACCTACTGCCAGACAGCAGGCTAGATGCAAGTTGGAGATGTATCCACATCCGATCCACTGCTCTATTGATGTTATCGATGCTTGCAGGTCAGCGACGACCATTACCTTTCGAAGAATTGAAGGAGCAACTACGATTCTGGGAAGGGACTACTTGACTACTCGGATCCCACTGTGAACCCAATTCTCCAAAGCGCCCTGCTGCTAGGAGAGCTGCTTGTGTTGGATATTGCGTGGACAACTCCTCTCCTCCATCAATTTCAGCACTGATCGGCTCTCGTGGCTGAAAGCGTAACGATGAAACCACCCTGTTCTGAAAAGTCAAAACAACTGCTCATCCTCGAGTTAGAAAGCTATTGTAATTAACGCCCTGAAGTGGCTGTTGACCCAATGCCCAACCCAAAAACTCCGCTACGGCAGGCAGAGACTCAAATATAGACAGAGACCATTGGTAAGGATGACTTAGTTCAACCATACAATTCCTGCTCAAGAAAGTCAGCTTCGGGTAAAGAAAAAATATAGTAGTATAATGTCCACAATCAGATTAACAGCTTCCCACTGCAACACAAACCTTTTACTCAAACTTAGAGGGGATAATGGTGCATGAATGGAGTTAGTGTTCTCAGCCAAGACTCAGACGTGAAATCCTTCAGAAGTGTAGCACATCCTTTTCGTCTGTCAGGTGCCCAGTCTAGAGGTCAAGTTGAATGGCCATATACCTCAGCTACACAAGCGAATAGCCAATCAACTGTGACCACCTGGATCCCCCACGTAATAGCCGTCCTGCACTTCTCTCCTTGAGCATAGGGACATAGTAAATGTGTCACTCGTTTGGTTAACTTCTCTGTCACTTTGGCACCGAGGCAGAAACTTAAATTGCGCATAAGCTCCCGTTCTTGGTTGCCGTAGAGAGAAACACAGACTGTAAAGGCTGTGAACCCTGGTAAAGGAACATCGCAAGTCAACGGTCGATAAATTATATGCTGTGTTGGATCAAGAAGCTTTCGTTCCTGTGCAATCGGAATCACCGAACAAAAGTCAGCTAGAAAGTTGACTTTGAGCCAGTTAAATCAATTATTCTCTGGATGCCATTCTTGATTGGGGAAAGCTGCAAACAATGTCACCTTATGACGGAGAACATGGAAACCGTCGAATACAAGAGTGCTCTTTGCGACCAAGAGAGTAAATGCCTATTCGGTAGTTCTTACGGATCACAGCGACTTACGTGAACAGAAGCAACCAGCCAATGATATGAAACCAAGTTCTCATCCTTGACAACTGCTCCTCGATTTCCATGGTTGCCAATGGTGTAAGTTGGAATGCCTTTTCCAGGTTCAAAAATACAACCGCCTTCCTTTCTGATTGTTTCCGTGGCTAAGTGTTGCTGTCATAAAAATCCCAAGAACAAGGCAGCATATCACAATGAATTCATCAGAGAAATATTTTGCATCGGCAATGGATAAAATGGCAGCGACTAGTTTACGCACGACAGACATGCCAGATTCCTTGATCACACTCTGCTCACTGACTTGCACTTCGACACACAGAAGTAACAACGTATATCATCATTGATAGCCTTCTTGCATTTTCCTTGCAAAGATCATCAATCGCATCCGTGAAACACCAATATGGTCGCCCATCTTGGAATGAGGACTCACCGTTTCTGCCGGTAGACTGTCTTCAAAGCCGAATGTGCATCCCTCAAAGAGTTTTTTGCTCGCCAGATTTCTGGAACCTTCATCAAGCTTCTTCAAGGTCTTGCACTCCACTGCTGGTGGTCTCATTTGATTTTCTTCCAAACAACTCCCCAAGTCAGAAACTGCTGACATGTTTTCTGAGGACGGCTTGTTGCCAGCGCTGCACGTCACTTGTTCATTGGTAGTTCTTCCCTTCAGGTGACTTCTTGGAAATGGAAGCCATCCATTGGTGGTATCTCGTTGTGGTTTACTGCCATGCGCTGTGTGATCGGTGGCGCTATCAGTGGCGACTAACTCAGGATGTTGCTGTTTTTTGGAAAGCAACTCAGCTCCTGCAGTCCTTCCTCCAGTATCAACAGCATGTGGAGGAACTGCATCAGCCAAACAAGGCACACGAACCTCAGTATAGCAAACTTTGCTAGTAAGGCAGCACTCCTCCGCTTGGATCAGAAGCAAATACTCAAATCATTACGATCTCGACCAAGTTGGTGGAAAAAGTTTTTACCTTGCTTAGGTCCAAAGGAAACAGTATATTGAGGCTCTACTGGTAGTTGTTGCCTTGCATGAACAGAGTCCCGTAACCACGTGGCCCAGACAATATTGCAGGTGCCCATTACCTCAAGCCGTCGAAGATGAGTTCTTGCCCTGTCAATGTTGTCAAAAGGCAGAAAGCAACCGCTGGCCGTAAACGTGACGTCTTGAAATACAACAGATGAGAGTGCTGGCTATTGAGGGATGCAACATGAGGTCTACATGTGAGAGCACATGGATAAGAGCTGACCTTTTCGGATTTACAATGAAAACAATGTGCAGTTAAAAGCCTTTGACGACAAACATTTAACTTGCTCGTTTGGCAGGCTCAGACATTCTATATCTATGGAAAGCATATTAGTAGTAAAGATCATACCCTTCAGTCAAGCTGCTGACCACAACGTGAGTCACAGAGTCGTTACATTGCACAAATCTTGTCCCTCCTCCAGCTGTTATCAATCGAACAGCTGCTTTCTCCTCTGCAGAATTGAAGCCTACAAGATGTATTCTGCAAGCTGATAAATACATGTCATCGACATCTTCTCCAGTGGCCGCCTTTTCTAGATCCACGAAGCTATGCGTATTCAATTTCCCAGTTTCGAACAGTAACGATTCTTGGGCTGCCCTTTGTGAATTAGAGAGCTTTCCAGAGACTTCTCCAACAGGAAAAGTGCCTTCGATTCTATTTTCGTGGGTTAAGGCACTCAATATCGGTCTCTCGGCCTCTGTGGATGTCTCGCTGGGAGTGCCTCTCACGCGTGATGAAGACATAATTCCCTCCGCTTGGTCTGATTGAACTGAAGACTCAGGCACCATAAAGTTCTCTTCGGGCAGGCACTCTGCGAAAAGAAACAGCGCATACAAGAACTGTGAGATAACATGCGTTCCAAAACCGCTGCTAATCGAGCCTCTCCCTGCTTTATGGTATGCTATTTAGATAGTGAAATTTACAGCAGGCCTCGTCTCTAAACCGTCAGAAAGAACCTCAGTTGTGTAATTTATACTACTGTCATCCAGCTGTTAACAATGGACTAGACATGCGTTGCATGCATTTACGTCCTAAAGTAAAGACGCAAGTTCATAGCAAGACCAATATGACGGAAAACAGCAACTTAAAGCAACCGAAATAACTAGCGCATACTTCGAATTGCCAAGGAACTGGAAGAATTTCAGAAGACAAACAAGACTGAAAACGTCCTCACTGACGATTAAAAGTTTCAAAAGACTGGAGAGGCATATGAGCAAAATACTCAATAACCAACTCTCAAATTGAACCTGTAAATCTAAATTCTCACTTGCCTTTGGCCGCCACAGATTGCCAGATCCAATTAGGTGAAACAACTTTCTTTTCCCATTCCTTTGCTTTGAAGTATTTCTGACCTTGGCCTGAGTTTTTCGAAGTCAAGGTCTTTCCCAGGGCACTCCAATGAGCCTTTGAAAACTGAGCTGTTGCAAATGCATGGCTAGAACTGGAATCACGTATCACACTAAGTATTCCAATTACGTTTTCTAGGTAGCAACAATCGAACAGTTTGCGTCATTATTCATCAGCAACCTGAAAACATACAAAGTAGTTTCAGCCAAACTCTGCTATAACGAAAGCATGCCCCAGCTACGCATGCAGAGAATAATCACCTGCAAAGCACGTTCAAGTGCGAGAAGCATAATTCAGAATTTTTTTTTACAGAAGTGGGCCACAATAGGCGCCCAAAAATTTGAAATGGACTGGACGGGAAGGAATTGAACGGAAAGAATCAGGATATGAAAGCAACAAGATGTGTAGACTTTGATCTCTCCAGTTCCGCCATGAATTCGCCGCCATTTTGTGTGATAACCGCTTGGAGTTGAGCTCGATTGGCTGGATGCATCATGCAGAAATATCAAAAAATCAATCCGTTCTTTTTAGAGAACAAGCTTGCATCCAGGGCAACTTAAACCCAGCACATTCAAAAAAGGTAGACTTAGAATCGCCACCTATTTTCTGCCTTAGCTAAGCTCAGACCTCATCTCTACCGACATCATTCTGCTGCATACAAGAACACGCGGCAAACGGAGATGTGGCATTGATCTCACGATGGCGATGCCATCAACTGTACATGGACAAAATTATCATGGGGAACCAAGAGGAACTGTCGCGAAGGACCTAAGGACAAGAGAAAAAAGCTAGGAGCGGAACACAGAACTTGACTATCTGAACATTCGGCTTTCTGGCTAAAATAGACAACTTCAAACAAATTTAAAAAAAGTCCGAAGTTTAAGATCGCACCAGAGCCTTTTATTCCTGTTGTACAAATTCTCAAGCCTGTGAAGCATGCCAGCCGGTGTGCATCAACGGATACAAGGCGATGTTCTGACCAGCATTGGCTTAACCAATCAAGTCCCACCACAGGCTTTTTGCTCCGAACTGCCCACTGCAAAATGCGATTGTCGTATGATTCAGAGAACTACATGTAGCCAGTTAACCCAGTGTGTCCTCTAAAAAGGTGTATCTTGGTATTCAAATTAATTGCTTAGGGAACCTCGTCGAACGGGAGCGATTCAGCAATCTCACTAGGACCTTTTCCTTGTGAGTTAATCTACAAGTGCAACTTTTTTTCATAACAAAGATCAAGGAAAGGGGTCGTCTTCGAAAAACTGCCTAGTCAATTCAAAGAGAATGAAGGAAAACGAAATAGCAGAGAATTCTGGAATTTAAGGTTTGAGACCAAACCCTGTACTTTTGACACGTTACATCCCTGGCGATGATAAAATCCGGATCGTGAGACACTTTATCAACGTAGTTTCCATTCATCCATTCAATTTTTCGTCGTATTTGAGCCTGGATCATCAGCATGCCGAAGCCAGATTCCCAAGTTCCTTAGATGCAGATTTTCTGCAAACGTAGCAGAAAACTGACTCGAATCCTTAGTTGCTCTACTACCACGACGGCTGCTTCGCGAGCATTGGACAGCATGAGGCAGCTACCTCACAATGAAAAAGAAAATAATGGAGAATAAGGTGATTGTATGCATTCCTCCTTAGCTAAAATGCAGGCCCTCCGTGTCTTTCTTCTGTCACAAATATCTTTCGGATTAGCGAACGTCTCTGAAGAAAAACTCACCCGTTCGGTTGCAGTGAATCCAGAACACAGTATCTTGACTCCATTCATACACGTGCAGCAAGTTGCCACTTTTCGTCTGGGGAAGTCGACAAATGGCTTGGCCCTCAGGCACGCCAATGCACATGCTATTCCTGAGAAGAGTTCAAACGAAAGTGCTCGTATTCAACGTGCTGGTTAAATAACTAATTGAATAAATAACATGCGCAGTCTCCAACGAATACCCGAAGGTGAGCTACATCCCGCATGAACAGATGAGAACTTGGAAAAGAATCCTCACCGATTACATTGGCACCAGCTGCTTGCAGCTTGTAGAAATCATCCTGAACAACCACGGTGGATGATGTAAGTTCAAGTCCTTGTACAACGGTGGAGCAATAGCAGGCAGCTGAACAACACCTTGACGAGTGCGGCACGAACATCCCTTTTCCTATTCGAGCGTGGCATTTTAGCAACCAACTGTCTTTGACCCCGTCGCTTGCATCCTGAAAATAAATGCTTCAGGAAATAAAAATGTGAAATTGCAGAACGTGACTAGAGTACGGCTAATCAAAGCTGCACAAATCTATCTTCAGTGCAAGAAAAGGGATGAATCACTCTTACTGGTTAACTCCAATGAACTTACCGAGTCAAACGTTTGCACTACATGGACGTCATTTTCCTCGCAACACAGTGCATCTGTCCCCCATTCAAACTCCAAGCCCGCCTCCTGCAGCCTTTTGACGATTTCCACTTTCGCGCGGTGATTCTCCAGCTCTCTAGACAAGAAAACTCGCCAACCTTTGGGAGTCATCCTCCCTACTAACAAACAGAAACCCTGCTTCCTGATTCCCGCAAATACTCAATCTGCAACACGCCAGGGAACTGAGAGACGCCAAAAGTCAGCTCTCCATCTCCCTCCCCTCCCCCTCCCCCTCCCCCTCCCCCTCCCTCCCCTCCCCCTCCCTCCCTCCCTCCCTCCCCTCCCCCTCCCTCCCCTCCCCCTCCCTCCCTCCCCTCCCCTCCCCTCCCCCTCCCCCTCCCTCCTTCTCTCCCTCTCCCTGCCTCCCCCTCCGTCCCGAGAGCGCGGGCTCTGCGGGCCTCCCACGCCAGCTCAGGCGCAAAAAAGTACTACGCCGCCTGCGCCATGCCCAGACGACACAATGTGTGACCTATACAATATATCCTACGTGGCTGGCTATGATTGGCTTATAGCACAGTGTTTTAACCCTGAATGTCGTCCTCCCGATTCCCGACCCAATTCAATTTCCCGCCCACCAAACTTGAAAGCGGCTCCGTGTGTCCCCTCCGCAGAGCACGGCCTCCACGACTGCGGCTGGAAGGACCTATCACAGCACGCCATGTCAGCAAATATGCCACATGGCAAACCATGATTGGTCTCGTCAACAGGGTACCTTCAACGGAGCTCACTCCCAAACAGTGCCTCGCTGTGCCGTACTGATTCGTACAGGCCCTGCCTCGCACGTGTGGAGGCGCGAGGCCATTCGAAAGTTCGCGTGCCATGTGATTCGCGTGGGCCAGTGGCGAGGCACCACGTGGCCCGCAGCTTCCGCGCAGCCTCCAGCCCGGGGAGGGAGGGAGCTGGGCCCCGTTCGCCTTAAGACGGGGGGGGTGGCTGTAGAGGGAACGAGGGAGGGAGGGAAAAAGGGTGGAGGTGAAAGGAGGGGAAGCTGCAGCGAGCACAGCCATGGCGGCCGCTCTTCATGACATCGGGAGGCTGCTGCTTGGGCTCCTGCTGCTGCTGCTGCGCCCGCTCCTACCGCTTGGAATGGAGGGCGTGGCCTTGGACGGGGCGGCGGAGAAGGCGTGCTTCCATGGCGCGCAGGAGCCGCGGGCGCAGCTTGGTAGGCTTTCCGTGCTGGGGGGGTGGAGGGGAGGGCTTTCAATCTGGAGGGACTTTTTCCGGGTGGGGGAGCCTCTGGTTGGCGCCGGGGAGATGGCCGCCCTTGGACCCGGGGCAGAGGCGGCCACGTGGCATGCAATTGGGAAGGGAACCAGATTGTTCCGTAACTAGATCACAGAACGTCAGTTTCTCCGTTCTCAATCAATCGGATCCAGGGATCGAATTAAGGTCATAGGTTTTTTTTGTTATGTATCTGATAGGTTTAAAGGGATTGACTTTTTTTTTTTTTTTTTTTTTGGATATGGAGGCGGTGAGGAAGTTAGTTTTCTGAACGAAGCCAGAGAAGGGGTGATGGTTCTGAGGCATCATCGCATGTAAATAAATCACTGCTTCTTCAATATTCGTAATTCTATTTTCTATAGGCTTTTCTTACCTTTGCAGTTATTATGGGCATCCTGCACTGTTTAAAGCCTCCTGCGCGGATAACCCAATTGTTGCATCATCATCATACCATGCAAACCACTCATACAGCTTCCATCAGCATCAGCATGCAAGCAGGCTTCGTCCCTCATACTCATCTAAAGTTTGCGCCAATTCTGTCACTCATTCCACGACTAGTACCTAGCTCCCTCTCCTTTATTCTTCTTCTTCTTCTTCTTCTTCTTCTTCTTCTTCTTCTTCTTCTTCTTCTTCTTCTTCTTCTTCTTCTTCTTCTTCTTCTTCTTCTTCTTCTTCTTCTTCTTCCTTTCTACTTTTACCAAAGCGGTCATGATCAAGATACCCCAATTTTTAACCTTCCCCATTCAACCCCCCCCCCCCATCCCTCCCTCCCCTTAGTTTCCACCACACACACCCACAAGCCGCCCCACTTGCAGCTTCCCTGCCGTACAATCTCCTTTCATTTCGAGGATACGACAAATTTCACGTTGCGTCACGCGAACTTCCCATTGGTCCACGTGTCGCGTTCCCGCAACGGAACGCGCTGCATGGAGCCCGACGTCGGAGCGGACGAAGCTTCCTAGGAAGCTTCCCCGCAGCGTCGCGTTAGCTGCCGCTCGATTCGCGACTGTAACGCGATCGCTCGGCCGTCGCTATTGCCACGTGACGCCACGTGGCGCCGTGACAGCCGTCCGATTTGCCAGATCGTCATCGGGCGGTCACCGGTGACTCTGCTTGAGAGCAGTTTGGGAGGGACCCATTTTGGAAATAGTAATTGTCCAGGATTGAGGATTTGGCATCCTGAATTTTTTTTG